>APFE031240652.1:0-18000 GCA_000404065.3 Pinus taeda | reverse complement strand
CTATTATATAATTATTATAATATTATAATGCGATTAACACTTTCATTTTATTAATATACATAAAGTTTCTATATATTAAAAAATGATCATGCTTCTAGGTAATAAAAAATAAAAAAGATAAGGATATATGGAATTACTACTTAGATGTTATTTATTTTTATATATAAAGAGAGAAAGATGTTATAATTTTTTCAATTAAGAGAAATGTTTTCTTTATAAAATATCATTATCTTTATTTTTCAAGAAATACATGAAAAATATATGTCATAACATAGTGACATCTTTATTACAATCATCATGAACAATGCAACTATAAACAACATAACTATGTTTCTCTTCCATCTATTCAATATTTCTATTTTCTTTTTCATAATTGAATTTCTATTTCAATACATAAGGTGTATAGTTTTCAATGACATCTTTGCATGCAAAATTTATATATTTGCATGCAAAATTTATATTCAAAATATTATCCAATTTATTTCTTGAGGCATTTTTAATATATTTTTGAGCATTTTGTGGTAATATGAAATAATTATTTTAAGTATTGACGTGGTCAAATTTGATTATTGATTTACTGAAAGAATTAATTGATAATTCAATAACCAAATATAATAAGTTTAAGGTTGTAAATTTAGTTTTATTTTATTACATATATGTTAAAATTTACCATTATAGTGAGAAAACATACACACACACACACACACTATATTCTAAGGATCAAATCATAGGGAAACTCTCAAACACTTCCACATCATCAACATTGCTAGATTGTGCAAATATATTGATGTTAAGGGATGATTCTTGATATGATAATGATATTGAGTGAGGCATGCAACATAAGAATCAAATTCAAGTAATTGACCCTAGGACCTTTTGCATGAAATTAAAAACACTTGACCAAGGAAAATATCCTAGCTTCACCTTCTCGAGAATGTATGAATGGAAGGTGCATCAATTTCTAACCACAATGGTGGTTGGTAAACTAGTGTGAATCATCCCAACATGAAGTATAGCTAGACTAAAACCAAAGACATTACAGTGAAGTGCACTTTATATACCTTCAAGTTGGATAAGTTAACACACGATTTTCTCTATCTTTGTGTGTGTGTAATTTTGTTTTGTTTTTGCAAGGAAAATCATGCAAGATCATCTCATATTTGTCAAAATTTCTAAATAGATAGCAACATTGACATGAAAAAATATCCTCTTGTCAAATTTAAGGTTTGCCCAATGAAATGGCACAATTAGACCTTCATTCATTGAAAACAATGAAATATCTAGTTTTGGCTCAATTTTCATAGCTTGTGTTAATGATTTATATGGAATGTAATGATTAATGAAAATGCGTACTGAAATTAAGCTAAAAACTAACCTAATTCTAGATATAATATTTCAAGAAAATAATGGACACGAAACCCAAAGGGAAAAATAAAAATAGTGGAATGGGAATTGAATCACCAAATGCAACTTATATGAATCTTTAACAATTTCTGAGTAACTTATGATAACCTACAAATTCGCCCATAAATACTAGTTTCATGTCAAATTGTTGAGATTTCATAATTAATTCAACATAGATATTTACAAACATGAAACATTCTAAATACTGCAACATCTAGCCTTGTGGACTTCAAGAAAATGATATGAATAGTGAAAATAGTCTAGAACCACTGATAATATCCAAGGATATTTTCCCAAAAAACTTATGAGTAGTGGTCTCTCTATTTATATATGACAGAAGCATAAAATACATAGAAAAATCACTTCTCTCTTCATCAATCATATTATTTATATAAAATTAGAGCAAGGGAGATGAATTGATCTAACTTCTTAATTCTTCAGCTCCTAACCCTAGTCAACAAAATTTTGATCGACATTTGTCTTTTCTTCTAAATAATATTTCCAAATGTCATATGCTTTAGATATTTCAAATGAACTTGAAATATTGTTTTGGTTAAATGGAGCTTGGATCAAGAATATGAGTTTTTAGAGTTTAGTTTATCCCTGGTTCGATTTAGACATGAAATATATACAACCCTATTATCCTTAGAGAGGTGCCTACATATCCTTGGTGAAAATTTTGATAATGTATGGGATGAGTTATAAATAATTATTTTGTATTTGGATCCTACTTATATTTCCCATTGTTTCAACTTGGGGAAAAATGGTATTTTTCTTAAAGATGGTATATTACATTTTTGTGTTGCCTTATTGGCATGTTCTAAAGATTGGTTGTATTATTCTAAAAACTTCTAAATGTCTTCATTAAGGATCCTTCTAGTAACTTAACTTGATGTTGATTATTCTCATGTTCTTATTACTCAAATGTGGTTTTGCTACATGTTCTTATTTAGTGGCGTGTTTGGATCCTTATATGTGGCATATGCACTTATACATACCTTCCTCTCATTATTTTTATTATGAGAAAGGGTTGTATAATCTGGTAGGCATTTTCATACATTTAATACAACCTTGTAAAAATCTTTAAATTACATCAAGGTATAATTATCATGGTATTACATTTGATGATTTAAATGCTCATTTTCATTCTGACACCATTCCATTTTCCAACAATTCATTTGGAAATAAAATTAGTTTTATTGGGTTGTCGCTACTTCAGTCATTTCCATGGCCATTGGATACATATAATTAACATGCTTTATGGTAGCTACAATGGTGTCAATCAAAACTTGACATATTACTAGTTTCCTCTCTGTGTGGGTTTATGAGATGTTCTACTTCTTTGTTTATTAGATGTAGAAATTAATAGAACTTTTCTACTACTAATGCATTCAAATTAAAAACAAGAGATTAGAACTTTCCTGTACAATTTCAGAGAATCAAAATCACAATTTAGAAACACATGCAATGACATGCAACCATAAAAATCATAAGAACACAACAATTTTACAGGGAAGCCCAATTGGGAAAAGACCCTCAGCTACTTTTCATTAACCATATCAGAATGAGAAATTCACAGGGGCTTCACTAACAAATAAATACCATATCACGTGCATTCATATTGGGGCATAAAAAATGAGGAAAAAATGAAATAATATCTTGAGCATATAATAGGGGGATAAAAGGTTTTTATATGTTGTATAGAAATATGTGTATTATAAGGTATTGTTTATACAATACATTGGCCACATGGAGGCAAAAAACCAAGTGGGATGGAGAAATATAGGTTTAAGAGTACAGTGTGAGTACTGAGAGTGGAAGGGAGAAATAAAAAACTATGGTAATATTAGGTCCATAGTAGGCTAATATTCAAACCTATGGCCCTAGTATTGACCTTCAATCCATGGTAATGTTAAATTATTAAAGTAAAAGGATAAAAATGAAAGATAAAGGAGAATGTAAAAGTGGCATTCATCTTTATCTTTCATTTTTATCCTTTTACTTAAATTTTTAACATTACCATGAAATGACACAAGATGTTTGAGAGTGGTTTTGACCTCATTATATTTCATATGGAAAAAGTATAATTTTAGATCTCACTCAAAATCAAGTAGAATTATTAATTTTTTATGATTTCAGGATTGAGGGGATTGTAATGTTTCCACTAGATTTTGTCATGTACTAGGGTATGGAACTCATATTTAATCAATAGAACAATACCCTCTATATACCTCGAAGTTAGTGATAGTGATTTTAAAACTCCTCTATCATGACACAACTTAAAATGTACCTATCATTGAAACAAAATCTTAACTTGACATGCTAGGCTTTTTCTATCTTATGTTAATTCTTAGAGGGTGTTATTAATGCGAAATATCCCAATATAGGAAATGATTTTGATGATATGTAGGTATTTGTTGTAACATGCTTTTTTTGGATTCTAGGGGCTGTCAAGAGCCTATTTATTGATGTATTTTATTCAAATATGGATACACTTGATGTTATTTTGGTTATGTGCACCCTTACATGTTATATAATTGAGAACTTGTATTTTGTGGACCTGCAGTTGATGAAGATTATAACCACTAGATGAATGATGTTTTATGGTTTAATCCATGTTTTTATGTTTTATCACAAATTCATGATTCTACATGATTTTTATGACATATATGCATCAAAATATATACAAATATATTATATAAAATTCACTCCCAAAATCACTCCCAACCTCGGAGATTTTGAAAATATCATTCCTCGCTCTCGCTTCCACTCCAACTTACCACTTAAACTCCCACTTCCCGCTCCCAAGC
This sequence comes from Pinus taeda, assembly GCA_000404065.3. Taxonomy (NCBI): domain Eukaryota; kingdom Viridiplantae; phylum Streptophyta; class Pinopsida; order Pinales; family Pinaceae; genus Pinus; species Pinus taeda. The sequence continues at coordinate 13,786 of APFE031240652.1, read as the reverse complement.
AACCTTGCTCTATAACATACATGCATCACATTAATAATACCTCTATGATCTATGTCTAATGTGCATGTTAATATGTTTTACCTGTTGTTGAGCTAGTGATCCTCCCAATGATAGGAAAATAGAGAAGACAACATATATGGCACCTTCACCCTTTCCTTACATTAGCGATGAATAGGTTGAATGAAAGTGAAAGAGACAATGATACCAACTATTGCTTTATAGAGGGCACATGCATGCAACAATAGATAATGAAATAGAATATTTAACTACAATCTATATTCATAGGATTTTGCATGTGTCCATATTCATTGTACTTTCTCTCCTCTTCATATTCTATAAGCAAGATGAAATGTGTTTCATTGTGTTGGTTATTGAGGTTTTATTTTGAAATGTTGTGGTGTGTCTGTTTTAGTATTCAATAGAAGATAGATTTGATTAAGAGTTCAAATCTATGCATTTTCCATTCAAATTTTCCACAGTATGTATTCATAAATCAACCAACTTATAACTGCCTCTTTTTTATTGAAACTTTCAAGTTTTCAGGTACCTTGTGCTTAGGTTATGTTTTCTAGGTGTACAATCTGCTTAACATTGTTAATGAAAATAAAGGGATATAAATATAAAGGGGTATAAAAAAATTTAATGAAAAAATGGATACCTACAATATCCAATGAAAGTAGGGGATTTTTAAATTGGGAAGGTGTATTGGGTTCATATTGGTAAGGGGTTAAATAAAGTGATTTTTAGAGGTATTTTACAATATCTAGTCAAACTAAGGGTATTGTATAGTGTGCCGCTAACGCACGTGCTATGTTGGAAGTTCATTGGGTGAACCCCCCATGGAGAAACTATTACAATATCTTGCTTCAACTCTAAAGCACACCCTACAATGTAAACTTGTTCTCCTGCTAATTATCCTGCTCTAGCCAACACTTAGCCAATTCATGCCTATATCTAATATCTTCCTCCTATTTCCTTTCACAATCTTGCAAAAATTGAGCTCCTAAATAATATGTAAATTCCCTATTTCCTTGCACAAATACAAAGGAATTTATCACCTGCTTAATTAACAAGCATGTACACTGAAGTAGTATACAATTGATAATTAAAATGTACCTTTTCCTCTACTCTAGTTAGACAGTTCAAATTCCATGCATGTCTAGGATATTTTTAATTGATTGATTAGAGATCAGTGAGTTAATAGTAGTTCTATTACTCAAGTGACCTCCAACTAACTCAATTAATTACTTGAGCTTAGTTAACTAAGTTCAACTGAAAATAACTAAACCAGATTGCTAAATTTTAGAAATCACTACATGCACAACTCTACTCAAAGCCTATAAATTTAAATTTTCTAATCTAACTAAGTGAAAAGGCGATGTTGCTCAAGTTAACTTCAATCCAAGTCATCCTACTCAGGTGGAAAATCGAATTACTCAATTCCATTAATTTTCAAGTCAAATTAATCCTTTCTTGCTTCAATTTCTAACACTCCCTCTTAGCAAGAAAGGGATTTTTCACCGCCCCTATCCTACACCTGTGGAATTTGGATTTGCCTCTTGAAAATTCCTTTATCAAGATATTTTCATCTTGCTCCTCAGTTGGAATGTACTATAGCATGATAGTTATCCTCTGCACACAATCTTGCAAGTGATGATACCTCATATCAATGTGATTGGATCCATCTCCTAACTAAAAACACCCACAAGTATTTTCCTCATCCATATGTCCTCACATGGTGCTTGAATTGCAACCATATATTCAACCTCTACTAAGCTAAGTGTCACATACCCCACACTAAAGATAACATCTGAAGCACTTTTTTTGACCAATGGACTCCTTGCCCAATCTGCATCAATGCAGCCTTGGAGCTTCACTCCCTCTATCCACTTGTACGATAACCCATACTAGGTTGTATCTCTGAGGTATATTAACACATGCTTTGTTGCCTTCTAATACAACTTGGTAGGCTTCACCATGGCTTGACTCAGGTGATTAACTGCATATCATATGTCAGGCCTTGTGTTCACTAGATAGGTTAAGGATCCCACAATGTATTTTTAGATGGTAGCATCTACTGCCTCTCTTGAAGAACCATGCTCCTTCCTCATGTTTGTATATAGAGGTGTGTCCATAGGCTTGCAGTTCGCCATGTAAAATATATAAAGTATTTCATAGGAATACTTTCCATGACTCAAAAACAACTCACCATCACCCTCCCATACTTCCAGCCCAAGGAAGTAATGCATCAATCCCATGTCATTCATCTCAAACTCTCTTGCAAGGTCCTCCTTGCAAGAGTGGATCAACTACTCATTTGTTGTAAGTATCAAGCCATCAACATATAATACCAAGATAAGAAACTTTCCATCTACCACAATGTGATAGAGATTCGCATTTGCTTCACTTTTTATGAAGACCAATCCAATGAGATATGCGTAAATCCAAGTGTACAATGCTTGAGGCACCTATTTCAGACCATACAAGGCTCACCTGAGTCTACGCACATGTGCCTCCATGTCATAAGTCTCAAATCCGTTTGGTTTCTCAATGAAATCTTTTTCCTCAACAAGACAATTGAGGAAGGCCACCTTCACATCCATTTGATGATCTTCCACCCCATCTGTGTAACTAATTCTAGAATGGTTTTGATCAAGGAATACCTTGCTGCAAGGGAAAAATTTTCCTTATAGTCCACTCCCTCTACCTGAGGGAAGCCTTTGGCCACAAATCAAGCCTTGTACTTCTCAATTCTCCAATCAACTGCATGCTTCACTTTATAAATCCATCTAGAACCAACCACTGACTTGTTCCCTGGTCTTGACACCATCTCCCATACATTGTTATTCATGATGGAGTCATACTCCTCTAGCATGGCATCAACCCACAATGATTGAGAAATTTCTTCCTCAAATGAAGAAGGCTCTAACTCAATGAGTTTTGTCATGAGAGCCATATACCCAGTGTACCTGTCTAGCGATCTCCTTTGCCTACAAAAGCATGCAGGAGCTCTCACATGCTCCTATGCATCTTGAACCAACATGTCGACCTTTCTAGTTCTCTTCCTCCCCTTTATGGAATATTTTAGTTGAATGGGTGCCTACACTCAACCTCATGTCTGCTCCTCCACATATGGCTACACCACAACATACTGAAGCTCTACATGAGGATCCTCCTTTGGAGTTATAAGCTACTCCTATGGTGGTATATTCAACTCTCACTCTAGAGATCATCTCATAGCCTTCTCCTAATCAAATTTGACATCTCTTCCCACCATAGCCAGCCCGAGTGAGGAAAAATACACCCTATATTTATGTGGAGTCTTTGTGTATCCTACAAAGACACTCATCTAATTTGTAGGCTCTAACTTATTCCTTCTATCCTTGGATATATGAAAATAGACACTAGCCCCAAAAATTCAGAAACGGGATACGTTTGGCTTCCTCCTAGAGAAAGCTTATTTGTGTGTAACCATGCCAAGTATTATGTGAGGGCTATTGTTCTACAAATAAACTGTGGTGTTGCATGATTCTACCCATAGATGTAATGGCAACCCTTGATCATGCAACAAGTCTCTTTCTACTCCGACTATGCTTTTTTTTTCCCTTTCAGCCACCCCATTTTGTCGTGATGTATGGGGTGCTATCAGTTCTCTTCTAATCCCCTCTTTGGCACAAAAGTCTTTGAAGGTGTTAGAAACAAATTCTCCTCCATTGTCACTTCTCAGGGCTTTCAATTTCTTATCAGTATCCTTTTCAACCAATGCTTTGAATTCAAAAAATTTGGAAAACACTTCATCCTTTTTCCTCATGAAGAAAATCGAGAATTTCTAGAAACGTCATCAATAAAAATTACATAATTCCTATGTTTAATCATAGAGGTTGTAGAAAATGGTCCACATAGATTAGAGTCAACTTTCTCCAAGATTGCTCCAACTCTTCTATCTCAGCCCTGAAAGGTATATTTGAGATATTTCCCCAATATGGGTCCCTTATAGACATCATTCTTGTCAAGGGTGCATTCCAAGAGACCAGTGGTAATATACTGCATGATTTTTAAGGCCCTATGGTTTAAGTGTCCCATGCATCTATGCTAGAGTTCTCCAAGATCTTGACGCTGCACCTTTTCTTCCTTTCTACTCAGTGTAGTGAAATATTCCACCTCATATTTGTAGATATTTCTTACTCCACTCCAATCTATTACACTTTCTTGATATCTACATGTCTCATAAAGGATTTCCCCTTGCTGAAAAAACATCATAGCCTCTATCCTCCAATACAACTACAAACATCAAATTCTTCTTCAACTCGGGTACATACATAACATCTTTCATATGAGCATGGGAGCCTAACTCACTCTTAAATATTACAGCTCCAATTCCTTTGGTACTGTACCTCCCATCATCCCCAAGTTCTATGTGCATTTGGGCATCCTTCTCCTCTAGGCCAATGAAGAATTCTTTGCATCATGTCATATGGAATGGGGCACCAGAATCTAGGTACCACAAACTCCCCATTACATTGTTGGCCATGGATGCAATTAGGGTGAATTCTAATTCAAATTGTGAGGCAACTTATCCACCTCGTGCTCTTGCAGGATTCTTATTAGACTTCTTCTATGGACATGTTGTTGTATAATGCCCATATTCGTCACAGGGAAAACATTTTATCCTGCTTAGGTCCTTCTTCTCATCAATGTTCTGGCTGGAATTTGGCTTGCTTTGGGCCTTCTTTCCCTTAGATTTCTTGGCCTTCCCTATGAAGGAAATATTCTCTTCCTCCTAAGCTTTGGATGTTACTCCATCTCTAGTGTTCCTTCGAATTTATTCCTACACCAAATCAAATCAAAGTCTCTCCCAATTTGGAAATTTGTCCATTCCATTTGTAGGGTCCTGCTAGTTGCTAGGATTTTTGGAGGCTTAACAAAGCTAGGCTCATCAGCTCAGAATATGGTACATTTTCTCCAACTCCTCCAAGCTCATCTAGAAGCTAAGAATATCTGGAGAGGTAATCTGGAATGGTTTCATTTTTATGCATGTGGGTGCTTTTGAGCTTGTCCCTTAATGCCAATTTCCTAGAATCACTACTATTATTTAATAATTCAGTGAGGGTCTTCTGCATAGAAAATGGAGTCTCCTTGCCATGTAAATTTGAGACTATATGGTCTCTCGCACCCTCTAGGATGATCCTCCTGGATTTTATGGTATCCTTCTTCCGTTGGGTCAATTGTTGTGCATTTGATACTATTGCTTTTGGAATGTTAGTTTTAGCGTACTCCAATGCTCCATTATCATCGAGAACAACTTCCATCTTATCCTTCAATGTTATGAAATTCGAGGTCCACTCAAGGGCATACTCTAATCTCAATATATTGAAAGACATTTTCTAGCATGGAAGGAAACCTACTTCACTAAATATGAAAATCAAAATTTATGATGGAGAGGATCTATTTGTGATTTAAAGGTCTGATACCATGAGGAAATTAACAAAAAATTTTCACTACTAATAAATTTGAACTAAAAACAAGTGATTAGAAATTTCCTCTACAATTTCGCAGAATGGTATTCACAATTTAGAAACATATGAAATGACATGCAACCATCAAAACCACAAGAAGACAATGATTTTATAGGGTAACCCAACTGGGAAAAACCCCTCGACTAGTTTTCATTAGTCAGATGAGAATGAGAAGATATTACAATGTTTTTCTTCAAATCTGAAGCACACCCTACACTATAAACATGTTCTCCTACTAACTATCCTGCTCTAGCCAAAACTTATCCAATTCAAACCTCTAGCTTCCTCCTATTTCCTTGTATAATCTTAGAGAAATTGAGCTCCTAAAGAATAGGTGAATTCCCTATCTCCTTTTTCTCAAATCCCAAGGAATTGATCACTTGCTTAATTACCAAGCTTGTACACTCAACTAGTATACAACTAATAATTATAATGTGCGTTTTCCTCCACTGTAGCTAATAAATTCAAATTACATGCATGTCTAGGTTTTTTTTAGCTGATTGACTAGTTTAACTAAGAGATCATTGAGTTAACAAAAATTCTACTACTCAACTGAACTTCATCTGACTTAATTAATTACTTGAGCTCAATTAACTGAGTTTAACTGAAAATAACTAAACTAGATTGCTAAATTTTAGCAATCACTACATGCACAACTCTACTCGAAGCTTACAAAGATGATTTAGTGATCTAACTAAGTGACAAGACCATGTAACTCAAGCTAACTTCAATCCGAGTCATCTTGCTGATGTGGAAAATTGAATTACTGAATTTGACTAAGGCACGAGTCAAATTGATCCTTTCTTGCTACAATTTATAATAAATCAACACTTGGCATATTATTATTTTCCTTTCCTAATGGGTTTATGAGATGATCTTCATCTTTGTTTATTAGATGTGGATAACTCTAATTAAGAAACCTTGTCCCATATTGGCTAGTTTCCCTCAAAAAAATGTTAGAAAGTTGGGTTGGTAGTTGCAACCATCCTCCAACTATTTTAGTTCTCATATATGACTTGGTTTCCATGCACAAATTTAATATTTTTTCATAAATTGGGTCACTTATCCTTATCTTTAGCAAACCCTTGAGTATCCCCTTTAGGGATGTTGGACTCTTAATTGACATTCATAGTTTAATATTCTTTGGTTTTAGTAATCACTATCTCATTTCCTTTCGTTATTTTGACATTATATACTTTTAGTATTGGTCTTTATGATTCAATAATTTTACCTATATTTTTTGGTTTTTCTATCTAGACCTTTTTTTTCTTTTTGAATTAAGTTTTCTAACACTTATCCATATTTTATGCCTTTCCTCTTCACCCTTTCTTCATGATAATCCTAATTGGAATAAGGATTAGGTACCCAAATTGAAACCTTCCTTAAATCATGCATATTGAAGTGTTCGAACCTAATTATATTAAGTGTTTCCATTTTTTTTGTGCTTCTTTCCATGAATAAATGAAGTTTCACAACTGATGCATACATTTGGTAATGAAATAAGTTGTGTGGAGCTCTTTTTTAATATCTATTAGATCTTCATTAAAACGAAGAAGAATAAGCTTGTAGACCACATCTGAAATCACTGGTCTCTTAGGTACATGCTTGGAAAAAGTATGGAGTGCTTTGGTTGTGGCATAGATTTTGAAATACATGGGTGACTAATCTAAGAAACAATTGTTTATTCCACCCCTTACTTTGATTGCATATTTAGATGGCTTAGGTCTCTCTTTTTTAAATATCATCTTAGACAAGGGAGATATAAATGGTAACATATTTTCCCACATTTTAATGAGTATATTGTAGTACATATCTATAGGAGAAAAAGAGGCATTCCAAACGCAACTAGTCCTCAAAAGTGAATTAGCAACAAAAACAATATCTAGTAGGAAAGGGGACATAGAAAATTCAAGGTTTGTAATTTTTATGGGATTTATTTTTCTCTTGCTATTCTATTTCCTATGGTGAGTGAATTAAAGGTCATCGTTTCAAGAACAATATGCAATAATGAAGAATCCTTCTCCCCGTGGAATTTTGTCATTAAAGCCAATGCATCTAAATAAAGGCCTAAGGTTGGTGGATGGGTACCATTTAGTGTCTCTAGAATGTATTTTTCTTCCTTCCTCCGACCATCATTTCATGATATCATGGTATAATATATATCCTTCTATGATATTTTACACCAAACTTGTTTTCAATTACTATTGAACCCTCAAAATTATTTAATAGACATCTATATTGCTTGACCGATAGGATGCTATGTGTTATTTTCATTGTTCACCACTTGCCACATATTCATGTTAGTATGATAAATCATCTATTTGATTACCTATGAACAAGGAAATGCAATTGATCTAGTTTATGCATTACACAATTGAGACCTTTAGACATTACGGTTTGTGATGGCATATTCTATACCTTTTTCACTTAGGTTGGTGAAAGTGGTCATGACCATCCAATTTTTTATTTTTACATTCCAAAATTTTCCCCATACATAAAGGAATATTGAAGGCTACTGTAACATGTAGTGTTAGAGTGTGTGACCTTCATGCCTACTTTTCTTTAGAGCCTTTGGGCATAATCATTGGGTTTTCCTCTTCCTTCATTAGATCCATGTGAGAAAACCTATCAATCACACATTTTGAATAAAATAACAACTGTTTTAATCATTAGACATCAAATTAAAATAAAAGATCAAAAATAGCCCCATAATTTGTTTGTGAAGAAGAATTGAAAAATATACAATTTCCACTAGTAAATATTATAATTTGAGGTCTATATATAACTAGTAGTGTCATAGTAGCCATGCAAATGTTTCCATTCAAAGGGTTATCAATTACTAAAATTGGAGGAGTATAAATTAAAATATACAAACAGATTTTAGTGCTATCACTTAAGCTTAATATTACTAATGAAATAACTTAACTAATAGAGAAATTCTTTAGGAGGATTAAATATGTTAGCGAGGTTGGGAATTCGAATTTGAAATGTTTTTGAAAAAATACCTATGAAAGAAAACTATTTGGTGGCTTAAGCTTCAAATTTATCTATTCCTTTAGGTGCTTGAATTGAATAATATATGGGTAATACCTAATTTTGAAATTGAACACACTCAAGATTAACACAAGGTGAAAGAATTGCAGTATAATGCATTTCAAAATCTCTTACCCATACTTATGAAGCTTCCTATTTTCGTCCAATTCAAATTTACAATGGAAACTAATTCTAATGAAATATTTCATTAGGATGACAGGATCTCTTTCAAATAATTTTTAGAGTAAAGAAGTGGTTGACTACCCAATAACCAAGTGATTAGACCTCAACCTTTCTCTAGAATGGCATTTTAAAAATAGTGAATTTGAAAAAGTTCATAATAGTGAATTGAATTTAAAATATAGAAATATATTTTAGCACTATCGCTTAGGATTAATATTACTTGTTAAATAAATTAAATAATAATAAAAAACCTTCAGGAGGATTAGAAACATTGGCGAGGTTGGAAATTCGAATTATAAATTCTTTGCAAAAATACCTATGAAAGAAAACTATTTGGTGACATAAGCTTCAAAATCTAGCTATTCCTTCAAGTTCTTGAATTGAATAATATATCATTAGTACCTAATTTTAAATTGAACACATTCAAGATTAACACAAGATGAAAGAATTGCACTATAATGCATTTCAAAATCTCTTACCTATACTTGTGAATCTTCCTAATTTCATCCAATTCAAATTTACAATGGAAACTAATCCTAATGAAATCTTTGATTGGGATGGTAGGAGCTCTTTCCAATACTTTTGAGAGCAAAGAAGTAGTTGACTACCCAATAACCAAGCGATTAGACCTCAACCTTTCTCTAGAATGAAATTTGAAAAATAGTGAATTTGCCAAAGTTCATAATAAAATTCACTATGATTTCCTTGACTTCAACATTATTTCAGGTAACGTTATTTATGTAATGTCCCATGCTTTGAATTAAAGTAATAATAATAAATAAATGGTCTTAAAATAATAAATAGATAGTAATAATTGAATGAACAAGTATAATATTAAATAATAACATAATAATAACACTACTAATAAATTATAAAAGAAAGGAAAGGTAAAAATAGAGAAATTATAGATCAAGAAAATGTTAAAACTACACACGAGGGCTTTATTAGGGGAGAAATATCATACCACATGCATTCATATTGGGGGATATTTATTAAGGAAGATTGACATAATATATTGAGCATATAATAGGGGGTGAAGGACTTTTATAGTGGCAGGTATAAAAAATGGAGCTCAAAGATAATGAAAAATTATAAGGGGGTGTAAAAATGTTAATGAAAAATGATACCTACAATAACTAGTGAAAGTAGGGATGTTTTAAATTAGGAAGGTGTATTGGGTTCATATTGGTAGGGGGTTAAATAATGTGAATTTTAGAGGTATTTTCTAATATCTAGTCAAAATAAGGGTGTTGTTTAGTATGCCATGAACACACATGCTATATTAGAGTTTTATTGAGTGAAGCCCCATGAAACTACATGATTAATTACTTGATGATAAGTGTCAACTCATATAAAGGATCAAGTAATTGTAAACTCTTCCCTTATTTGAATGTGCATTTTTTCTCTGATAGTTCCTAGTAGTACTTGTGAATGGCATGACATGATTTTTTCCAATCCAAACTCATCTTGGTAAATGGATTAGCAATAAAAACCGTGTTTGATAGGTAAGAAGGCATATAGAATTTAGGGTTTGTACCCTCTATGATAAGCTTGGCTTTTCTTATTGTGTTTCTTAAGATGAGTTAAAAAATAGATGACTATTTAAAAATTGCTTCTTCTTCAAGAGTCATATGCAACAATGACATCACAACTTCTAAAAAAAGATAAGTATCACTCTCCCCATATTATATTCGCATAAGGTCCAGCGTGTTAGCACCTAAATCTTCCTTAGGCTAAAAGAAGGAAAAATCCAGGGTAACCACAAACCACGCTCAATCTGGTAGCTAGCCCTACCAGAATAGGAGAGGGCTCTCTCCGTGTCACGCTCAGTGAATAAATAAGCAATATGGTCTGAAATGACTTACAATGAATATTGACTTTAGGCTAAGTAAATAAATATGAAAGAATTATTTTGATACATGACTGAGCTTTCTGGGATGTATGGGACCATAGAACAGCATGACTAGAGAATTTAACACAAAGGAACAGATTACTTCGTGAGGCAAGACAGGCGAAAAGTCTAGCAATTAAATTTGAAATAATGCGAAATGGAAAGATTGTTTAGAAGGGTGAAAAGGGCATAAATACATGAATCATTTTCAACAGAAGAAGAACACTGAACATGAAAATTTTCCCAAAGGAAGAGCAATAAACATGAATTCTACCTTTTCTTACTTAGAAATTTTCACTAGAAAGGAATATGAATGAACTGTGAAACATAACGAAATACATATGAAACATAATGAAAATACATTTGCTAAACTCACACCACAGGAATCTCATGAACCAAAGCCGCAACCTTTCATTAATTCTCTATCAAAATGTACAATGAGTAACTGAGTTTCTCTCCCACAGTCTCCCAGAAATTCCAACCCTTTGCAAATGGTTGTTCATACAATAAATATACTTTGCCATCAAGAAATGGAACAACCCAAAATTGGGGATTTTTTTAAATCATTACAAATTGAAAGTGAAAAGCCAACCATTAGTGACAAGTGCAACATTACGAAAATGACAAAACTGTAGCGTAGATTTTTTGGGTGACTACTCGCCTTCCTCTTCCCACTTGGATAGAAGCCAACATTTAGTGAAAATGCTTTTTAAACTTTGCCTTAGGTGCCAGGAAAAATGTATTACAAATGAACAGGCCCACTTGGAGAAAATTGCAAATCGAAATTTCACAGAGCGGAAGTGATTTTGGCCTTTGGGTCTCTGTGCCCCGTGCCCAAAACTGTATGGGTCGCGCCACTTTGGAGGTGGTTTTGAGGTACTTCCTGAAGTCCAAATTGTGCCCAAGAGTGCTTTTTAGAAATCCCTACCTATCTAATTTCCAACCCAAGTGGAATTACTAAATGTGTTGCTCATTTTTCCCTCCAAAACTTCAATCTCCCAAGACTTCTTCTTGTGTGTCAAAATAGGGGTAGAGAGGTCATTTTTTGAGTGTTCTTGACCTCTTGAGGACTCAAAACTTGATAAAACTTATTATCCATGCACCAACAATCATGATTTTTCATGCCGAATCCAAAAATAGAAATTTTTTTCCATTTAGAGCTCCCTAGCATAAGTGCGCGCCACATGGCGCGACGAATAGGGAGAAAACCCCTGTTTTTGTACCAAAATTTGTCAAAAGACCAAAAATACCCCAAATTTTTTGAAATTTAGGCTGGTGCTTCTCTATGAAGTGCCATGCTAGGGCAAAGAGGCTTCAGCCAAGATTCGGAGCCGATCTTGCTCTTTTTACCTCTTTTGTCGTTTTGTCGCTTTCCTCAATTTCGCCTTCAAATTCATTATCCAAGCCTTGGAACTCATGTTACGTGCCCTGTAATGATAAACCATATGCCTCAATAATGTTTTGTCATTGTCATCCTTTTCTAGTAGTATCTCAAGGTGGATGTTAATCCGCTCGAGCCAAGACTCTCAATCATTATTAATCTCTTTCTCTAATGGAGTGAGCTCAATCCTCCTATGTTGGGCAGATCGACAATTTTCACGGACATTTTACCGCTCCATGATCTCCTGCTGGTCTTCGAGCTATTTATTCCTTTGCTCTAAGTACCTAATAATCCACTTAGCCCTCTCCATATTAAGGGACAAGGCTTGGATCTTTGTTTTCTACTCATGGATGATCCTTCTATGTTTGGCACTCTCCACATCCGTATCATCATCATGAATGAGAATGAAGTCGGCCTCTCGTTCACCTGATGGCCCCTCATCATGCATGGGCTCCTTGCCCCTATCCTGTACCTGTGTTGCCGATGTCGGAAGCGAGGCCCCTTCCACCCCGGGTGGAGATAACACTCGCTTTGCTGTTGCGAAAAAATTTCTAACGCCTCTTTGATATGTAATGAATACCGGCACACTAGCGGTCTCATGGTGCTCATATTGATGAGAAGGACCACCTATCTCATGTTCAACCTTTGATAATCCCTATGAAGTGCTAAAGAGGTCACGGGAGATGAAATCATCCCAAGTAATGCCATGTAATCCCAGTTGATGAACCACCAAAATATTAATAAGAGAAAAATGATAAACACTGTTAAGTTGCTGCTGAGGGGTTTTGTGCTGCATGAAGGTGTTCATCCTCTCTATGTTCCTGCAAATGAAATATGGGATGTTCATCATCTGTACCCTCATAAAATGCATGAGAAACTTGATGTGATAGGCATATAAACGAGAGAACCTCCCCTCACAGCTGAAATATTTCATGATTAACTTCATTAGTGGAGCATATTCATCTTTTAGATATTGGAATGGAAAAACTCTTTTGAGCTGCCTCAAGAAACTGGCTTTAATGTATGGCTCATAATGCTGTCGATCAATCTTTTGTTTCTTGTGCCATGGTTCTCCAGCATTCGGTATGCTAGTTGCTAATGAGACAGATTCACGTGTAAGTGTGAAGGTGACACCGACTAAGATAGTGTGATCTCCATGTAAGTGAAGCACAAAAAGACGAGCCAACTCATGATGAAATCGAATGCTAGCCACCTTTTGACAAAACTTAAAGCATGACAGATGCTGGAAAAATGACATAGCAAGAGGGTAGGCCTACAATTCTGTAAGGGTGGTTGGTTCTTCCCTAACATGTTTGCCACTTTTATGAGGTCTCCAGGGAGTTTGTTCTTCCGAGGATGAGTCACTTTGGGTTTCCATTTCATAATCCGATGAATGCTCAGATGCCATGACTGGTGTACCAAATTCCTTGAAGAAAAGATGTTGTTGTATATGGACTGTGCTTGGATTGCCCTTTAATGATGTATGAAACTCTATGTTGTTATGCAAGATAATTGAATTCTGCCACCAAGGGGAACAATGCAATAGGGACTATTAGCAAGGGGAATAATATGAAGGGGTTAGGGATTATGGGGAGAAATTTTGTTTAGGGACATGTAGGAGGGTTTGGGAATTTATATAAGGTAGGATTTTGGGGTTTTACATTTGACAAATGAGTAGAGGGGATAGGGAATAGGATTTTAGTAATGTTTTAGGGTAGGGAAAAATGGGAAAAATGGAATAGGGGAGAAGGGAACAATGGAAAGAAGGGAAAGATGAAAGGG
>APFE031240651.1:554486-568815 GCA_000404065.3 Pinus taeda | reverse complement strand
GAAAGCATAGCAAACAGTCTTTTCATGACTCACATTCAAGAGCACATAGGAAGCTTGAACTTATTCATTCAGATTTATGTGGTCCAATACCTGTTCCTTCTGCAAATGGAAATAAATATATCATGGCATTTATTGATGACTACACCAGAATGTGTTGGGTTTATTTATTGAAGAACAAATCTGATATTTTCCTAACATTCAAGAATTTTCATAAATGGATTGAAAATGATGCACAATCTCATATTGGGTCTATTCGCACTGATAATGGAAAAGAATATACATCAAATGAATTTCAACACTATCTTCGCCAACATGGGATTAAACATCAAACAATTGTGCCTTATAATCCCCAACAGAATGGTGTAGCTGAAAGAAGGAATAGAACAATCTTGAATATGGTACGATCCATGCTCTTTTTCAATAATGTAAAGATAATGTTTTCGGCTGATGCTGTTCTATGTGCTGCATATATAAAGAATAGATGTCCATCTAATGCTATAAGAAACAAGGCTCCTTATGAATTGTGGTATGGACATGTTCCTTCGGTAAAACATCTTAGGGTCTTTGGTTCCACCTGTTATGCTTTCATACCAAAGGTACGTAGAAACAAACTTGGTGTTAGAAGTCGTAAGTGTATCTTCCTAGGGTATTCAAACACCTCCAAAGCATATCGCCTCTATGATGAAGAAATAAAAAGTTTGTTATATCTAGAGATGTAATTTTTCTTGAATCATCCAAATCTGACAATGTTGTTGAGCAAAAACTTGATCACTTGGATAGATTCACAAAAATGAAATCATTTCAAGAATTTGAGAATCAGATTCCACATCTTGAAGGGGGGATTCCTATACTAGATCAACATGTGGAATCTTCTTCTGAATAATACTCTCCCCCGACTAAAACTCCAACAACGGATGATGCTTTAAGTGATGTAATTGATAGAATTGGGAGACTCAACCTTGATTCACTCCCAACTCAATCAATAGAGCAGCCTGGACCATCTCATAAAGGTCCCCCAAAGTGGCTGACAAAGACACTTCAAAGTGTTCATATTGATGAAATTGGAAAACCATGAACCAGAAATTCAAACCGGAAAAATGGAGGTGATGTAGATGACTCTAATTCACTTGTTGATATGGATGTTTCTTATGATTGTGAATTGAACTTGTTTATAGATTTTGAACCAACTTCCTTCAAAGAAGCTGCTTCTCATGATAAATGGAAAGAAGCGATGCAAAAGGAGTATGATGCCCTCATGAAAAACAACACTTGGAAGCTGGTTGATCCTCTATTTGGAACCAAACCAATTGGCTGTAAGTGGGTCTACAAGAACAAGTACAAAGCTGATGGCTCACTTGACAAGCACAAAGCGAGGCTTGTGGCAAAAGGTTTTGCATAGAAGGAAGGGGTCAATTATGAGGAAAATTTTTCCCCCACAACAAAATGGGCCACCATCCAGACACTCTTTGCACTAGCAGCTCAGAATGGTTGGAAAGTCCATCAAATGGATGTAAAAATTGCCTTCTTGAATGGAGATCTAAAAGAGAATGCTTTTATGTCCCAGCCTGAAGGATTTGCTGTGAAAGGACATGGACATAAAGTATGCAAACTTGTGAAGTCCTTGTATGGCCTCAAACAAGCACCACGAGCCTAGTATGAAAAGCTAACTAAGCATCTTCTGAAACTCAACTTCAATCATTTTGATCTTGATGATGCAACTTTATTTGTCAAGAAAGTTGGCAAAACAATTGTATATCTTGTGGTATATGTAGATGATCTTTTAATGACAGGGAAAAATGAAAGCTATATTGCATCCATAAAGAATGAATTGGGAAAAAGTTTTGAAATGACTGATTTGGGCTATGTTCATTACTATCTTGGCATTGAAGTAACCCAACATCCAAAATCCATATTTCTTTCTCAAAATAAATACATTAGAGATTTGTTAAACAGATTTGGTAGGACATAGTGCAATCCTCTTTCTACTCCAATGTAATAAAACTTAAAGCTCACATCTATTGAAGGAAAGGAATTTGAGGATGCAACAAAGTATAGACAGCTTGTAGGAAGTCTCATCTACCTCACTACTACAAGTTGAGACATTTCATTTGCTGTTGGAATCCTCTCCAGGTTTATGCAAAAGCCTTGTGAGGGACATTGGTCTACTGCAAAAAGAGTTCTAAGGTACTTGAAGGGAACTCAAGACCTTGGAATCAAGTATACACAGGTGGCCGACTTTAGCTTGATTGGATACTCTGATTCAGACTTCGATGGAGACAAAGAAACTGGGGTATCTACTTCAGGATATGCTATGAGTCTTGGATCAGGAGATGTCTCCTGGAGATCACGCAAACAATCAGTGCCAACAGATTCCACAACAGAAGCAGAATACGTGGCAGTAGGTGAAGCAATGAAAGAAATTGTGTGGCTCAGGAAAATTCTTGAAGATTTGCAGGTAAAACAAGTACAATCAACTCCACTCATGATTGACAACACGTCTGCAATAAAGTTGGCCAAGAACCCAAAGTTCCATGATCGAACAAAGCATATCAATAATAAATATCATCTTATTCGACATCATGTTGAGGCCAAAACAATCCATCTCCATCATTGTTACACAAATGAACAAATTTTAGACATCTTCACCAAAGCACTTGGAAAATAAAAGCTTGAACAATTCAGAATGATGCTTGGACTCACCAACATCCCTTCCGATTAAGGGGGGGAATGTTGACACCTAATCTTCATGATTGGGGGAATTTGTGTAAATAAATAATTTAGAAATGTGAACAGTCATCAGGAGAAGAAATAAACAATCACTCCTAATGTATATAACAATAGCCTACCTATGGAATAATAAACGAATCAGTTTTACTGCCTTTGGAGAGTTACTGCCTGGCCTGACAAAAGAAATACATCTAACAACAAATTAATCTACAAAGTGAAGTAAAGAATACAAATACAAGTAAAGAGAAGCTTGGCTACTTGGATTTGGCCCTAACCCAAGAGCTTCAACCCTCTGAGGTGACTCAGTGCTAGCTCAAAAAGGATTCCATCTTTATTATTAAAAAATAGCAAGATTACATAAAACTGTCACATAAAAATAAGCTCAAAATTTGAGCATAGTTTACATAAGAAAAAAGTTGACCCTAGTGAGGCTCTATGCCTCTGTACTTATACATATGAAGTTATGAACAACTTCCTTAAAATTAGGGAGGCTTCGCTCCCAAAAATCGTGATAACTATCAGTCATCCTCCACTTTGCTCATCTACGTTCTAGTGCATGATTCGTTTGCTTCTACTCTGAGCTGAATCAAGGGGAATTAAAAGTGAGGGGTAATAAATGAGGGGTATTCCCTCTTATAAGTCCTCTCCTATGTCTACTTCAAGTTATTGCTACAATTTGACCACTGGATCCTTGACTTTGACCTCAAAATCCATCAATAATCTGCATTAAATACACGTTAGACCAAATGGCATAATGACTAACTCAACTCACCCTATAGGAATAAATATAATAAGAAAATCATACAATAAGCTAGGAGAATGGTTGATTGGACTAGGTTAGGAGGTAAAATGAGCCCATATAATTACCCATTTATGAGGCTCATCATCACCCCCCTACTGAAGGTGTTGCTCATTCTCTGAGCAACCTAGTCAATATCTTCATCATTTATGGCCCTAGTGGCCTCCCTAGCATTCCAAGCTTCCAATGTGGTCTGCTCATGTTCTCCATAAAATCCTGCATTCCTGTCTATGTCCTTCCACTGCTCCTCCTCTTCTTCTTCTCTTCTGCCTTCTAGCATGCCTAATATGAGTGGAGGACTTAGATTAGGGCCAATCCAGTTAACCTTCAGCCTTTGCATGGAGCGCTTGTACATTGGCACTCTTTCTAATGCCTCCTTCAGCCTCATGGGGGAATGGTATTCCATAATCTGTGAACTATGGGGTAGGGTGTTCCATCTTCTCATACATGCATGCACATAGTCCTCCCCAAGTAGCCTAAGAATATCTTCAAAGTGTGCAATGGCTTGTTCTTGATTGGATAGATATTTAGGTCCAATTTGAGGGTCATTTGCAAGAAAGTTGTGTGTGTGGATGAGTGCCATAGGATCTGATGGATCAGTTCTTATCATCAATGGTTCATTCTGCTATTTTATTAACAATCTTTTCATTTTTTCTACCCTCAATTCCTCATGGTTCATGCATGATTCCATTTCCATTAATTGCAGATCCCCTAGCTTGGCATTGGGGTCCCACACATTCATGTCTGTGAGGGCCATGCTATATAGGTAGAACTCCACCATCTTTGCTTTATCCTCTAAAGTGCTTTGGTCACACAAATCCATGAACTGGCTGTAGTCTTGCAAATGCATTGTGCCTCTTTGTGGCAAAGTTTTTATCTAGAATTGAAGCCATTGATATTTCAGATAGAGGCCATAATATTTGGCTGGTGTTCTACATTGTAATGCTTCCATGTATAAGGTGTCCATGTATGCCAAATGAGTCTCTTTCTCCTGCAGTTGCCTCCTTAGTAATTCATTTTCATTCTCTAGGTGGCTTCTTGTAATGGCTTCTCTGTCTCTGAGAGCACTCAATTCCATGCTCATTTCCTTGAGTTTGTCTTCCATGTGGCCAATATCCTCAACTCCTTTGGAATTTGCTATCTGCATCCACCTATGTGTTCTTACTCTCTTTTTCTCCAATTTGAAAAATAGTGGAATGGCAAATTTCTATGGGATTATCCTGCCTCCCTCAAGTAGATTGTAATAAGAGGTAAGATTAGGTTGGGGGTCAGGTTCTTGTAGCTCTTCTGCTTGCTCCTTCACCTCTAGTTGTCCTCCTATCTTTTTCTCAAGCTTTTGTGTCTCCTGTAGTTTGGATAGTTTCTGATGTCTATTTCAGCCTTCTGTAGGTCTTGTTTGGGGTCATGTAGAACTGCCTTTCCCTTCCATGTAGAATATCTTGGAGTCCCCCTTTCATAGGTTATAGGAGTCTTGGAAGGATATTATTTCACCTTGGCAGCTGGTGAATCTTCAATGGTAATGGGAATCTTTCAGGAGGGCTGAGGTTTGCTTGTTTTAATTCTTGTGCTCTTCCTTTCCCTGAAATACATGGAGGTTTTTCTTTTCCTCTTCTACTTTGGCTTGACTGGTGTACTGAGGGCAGTGAGGGTAGTTGTTGCTTCTCTTTTTAAAGTTTCAGGGGACTCTTCTCCTTTCTCTATCCTCTCTGCCCCCTTTTCTCCCTTTTCTGTCTCCTTTTCTTCCTCTTACTCTGTCCCTTCAAATCTCTCCTCCTCTATTTATTTTCTTTCCTCCTCCCTCTCTTCCTCAGCTATGCTATCACTAGCTTCAACTTCTCCTCCTTGCTATTCTCCCTCTTCACTAGCAGTGGGACTGACATCATAGTTTAATTACTTGATGTAATCCTCAACTGTCATATTTCTAAAAAATTCCCATGCTATAGGGATTGTAAGGGTATGGAGGGCTTCCTCTACTAGGATTTTGATTAGGCCATGGTGAGCTACACGCTGTTAATTTCCTTCTTGTACATTGTGATGAGCCCCAAAAATGGATAATTATTTGGGCTCATTCAACCTCCTAATTTAACTTAATCCACCATTCTCATTAGTTTATTTCATGTTTTTGATTATATTTATGCTAATAGAGTGAATTGGGTTAGTCATTATGCCAACAAGTCTAATGTGTGCTTTGTGTATCCTTTTTGGTCAATTTGGAGACAAAATTGAAGGTTTTAATGAGCAGTTGGCAGCCAAATTCGTGGGAGAACAAGGGAGTGGATTTGTAGGAAGGTGTCCCCTTCATTTATGGGCCCTTACCTCGAATTCTCCTCCATCATCTCGGAGTTCAAGGGCCACCAAATCAATTATCACAAAGGCAGCAAAGCAAGTCAAGTAGGACTGCTGTTAACTACAAGTTTTGGGCAGCCGAGTCCCTAAAGTTTAGGAGGACTGTTGGGGTCCTCAATTTGTATAAATAAGAGGGCTTAGGGCCTCATTTTAGTTAGTCATTTTGGCTAGCCAATAGTTAGTCATTTTGTATTCATTTTGTAGTTCGATTTTTAGGCAATAGATTAGCTTTGCTTTCAGCACATTTTCAAGTTCTCCTTGT
Source organism: Pinus taeda (assembly GCA_000404065.3). Classification (NCBI taxonomy): domain Eukaryota; kingdom Viridiplantae; phylum Streptophyta; class Pinopsida; order Pinales; family Pinaceae; genus Pinus; species Pinus taeda. Next base: position 562,681 of record APFE031240651.1, on the reverse strand, counting down.
GGATAGTTTTTGGAATGTAACATTTCTTTTGATCAATAAAGATGAATCCAGCTTTTCAAAAGCTCTAAATCTCTCTTAGGAGGCTGTAGCTCTTGGGGTTTGGCCCATATCAAGCGCCCAGTATCTCCTTTGTTTACTTTCATGTGTCTTTGCTGCATCCTTAGAATAAAATCTGCTATTTAGATTTAAATGTTGTTTTATTATTTAGGTTGTTTTTAAAGAGTAAAATAGCTTTTCATGCTCATATTTAGTTGATAGGTTGTTAACAGAAAAAGCTTCAAGAAAAGGGCCATCAAACATCTATGGTTTCACCTCTCCCTCAGTGGGATTAGGAGCTGTGACTAGGATGACTGTGCCGCCCATAAAAACATTGATTTTTCTTTGCCATGCAATCACTAGTGTTTGATTTTCATGTGTAGAAGTTGGTTACAAGTTTGGACTTTCGTTTTATTATTTTCATGAGATAAAATACATGGTTTCATTGCAGGTCACACTTCTGTTCATTCTCTTTACTGGCAACTAGCATATTAGGTCAATGTAACTAGGTCTTTGAATTTACAAGTCTTTGTTGGTTCAGATTGGAAAAACGACTTGCAGAGCACCTGTACCACTTCTTCATCCGCTTATTCTCCATTAGCACCATCCACTCCACCCTCTACTTAGAATCCTTGCCTCACATTTGCCATTTTCTCCAAAAACCCTAATTTTTGTGCAACATTGCTTCAGTCTTCCTTGAACAAATCCCACCATCCTTTCCACTCCTCAACTCCATCCACCAGTCCCTGGGTCACTTTAGACCCCTATCCTACCTCCATATCCATTCATGCATCTTCCCTAACTCACCCATCCTCTAAAATCCAATTTTTAAACATCCTATAGAAATTTCTGAACATCCTATAGAAATTCCTGAACATCCTGTAGAACCCCTGCAGACTTCCTGTAGAAGCTCACAAATGAGGTTTCTTGCTAGCCAAACTCTGTGAAACTCTCTGGAAGGGTGTTAGGGACCCCTTAATCCCTCTCTAAACCTTCCCAACCTCTTCCAAACATTTTCTCTCATCGATCCACCTCTTCACAGTAAAAAACAATGAAAGCACATGCATGATAAATTTGACAACTTAATAAAAAATACAAAAAGAGGTTTTCTTCAGATAGAAGTAGCTTAGACACATGTACTTTACCTTCCTAGAAGTAATGGAATCTATTTCAGTAGTTTTCATTCTCTTCCTTGCATCAGTAGGACTAGCTGGTAGAATTAGGGTTTGCTAGGGTTTGCACTTTCCTTCAGTTTTTCAATCTCTTTTCACAAATAGATTAGCTTCCTTCGAGTCAGCTTCCATCCATCAATTAAAACGCTTCTTCTAAGAGCTCATAGAAGTTGGCTTAAGCCCCTAGCAGACTTGTGCCAGCTGACCAAGTGACAGCTGGGCAAGAGCTAGTACTTATGCATACATCACCGTCACTTCCAAGCTTGTTACGAACTACCGGGTTGATAAAATTAAAGAAGGGAGTTCCAGGAGTTGCAGCATTATTGTTGTAATACTGGGGCCCACCATCTTTTTGGCGCCATTGCCAGGGAAGCGTCAGAGTATTGGTGATTGTTTATTTTCTTCTATTTTCTACTACAACCTTCTACTAAGTAGTTTATTTCATTTCTGTTATGCAATTTCGTTTCTGCAAAAGTATATTAGCATTTCCCACTTTCATAGATTAGCATTTCAATTCCGCAATTTCATTTCTACAAGCGTAGATTAGCATTTCAATTCCACAAGCATAGCCTAGCATTTCATTCCTGCAATTTCATTTGAGAAAAATAGATTAGTCATTTCCCGCTTTCATTTCAATTCCGCATTTTCATTTTAGCAAGATAGTTACAGTTCAATCTATTTTAGTTTTGCAAGTACAAGAAGCAAAATACAAAAATCAATCAAAAATATTTCCTTTCATGCTTTGTAGGAGTAGAGATAATTCAGAAAAATGATTGCACAACACCCCCACTGCTTGACACAGCCAATCTTCTCTCTTCTTCAATGGTTGTGATTAAAGAACCCTTAAGTGGACAACAAGGCATATTTGAAGAACCTCAAGGGAAGAAGAAGAAGAAAACATTCCTCTGGAGCAAATGGCTACAAGAAGAAATGTTTGGAGTTGTACCTTATCTAAAAATGAATTTGCAAATCAGATGGAAGATTTCAAGAGTGATATGAGGCAGTTTCTTGCCATGCAACTGGATACCTTACAGATCCAAAGGAAGCAAGAGGAAGCTAAGAGGGCTTTGGCCATCTTTTTTCCTAGGTGCGCTAGAAAGCATCCTAGGCACGGATGTCCATTGTACTTCATAGAAGTGTGTTTTGTCTGTGAAGAATACCATCCTACAGATCAGTGCCCTTCCTTGCCTCGAATCAAAGCTACATATCAAAGGGCCAAAGAAGTCACTGAACCACTCTATTTCATGAACCAAAGGAGGTCACATGGACATATACCTTACCAGCAGGAACTGCAAGGGACATCCGAGACCTATTACAACCCCTATCAAGCCACTTTCATGCCTTCTTGGGGTCCCCCTGCTCATCCTTCCTAGTTCACACCTCCTCCTTATTCATTCACAAATCCATATTATGCTCCTCTAGTTGCTCATTCATTTCACTCTTATGCTCAGCCACAACCTCAGTGGAATGCGCCTCATCAGGGGTGGAGGCCCCAGTACAACACTCCTTTCGCTCATTTTCCTCCACCGCCTGCTCATCCACAACCATCGCCTCCTGCTCCAGCAAGGAAACCCCAAATGCCTGCCCAACCGAAACCCCATCCACATCCACCTCAAATATACACCTCCACTCAACCACCCATACCACCATTCCCAAAACCATACAATGGAGTAGCTCAATCCAATTGCAAAGCTGAGGCACACCATGTCCAAATGAATCCTCTTGAGCTCAATGATCTTCACCAAAGCTTAGGAAGACTGTTGCAAAACAGAGATTATATTGACAACATTGAAGGACCAAAGGCAAAAGAAGATTCAAAAGAAAAGATCAAAGAACCATGGGCTACACTTGATGAGGAGAAGAGATTAGAATCAGAGATCGAGAAAGCTCCCTCATGGTTGCCATCAAATCCTCCATGTATTCAAGAGAAAGATCAGCAAAAAGAGGAAGATGAGAAAGTCATGGTAGAAGGTGACATGGAACATGATCCAGATCAGCAAAAGGACCAAGGATATCAGAGCTACATTGAGATATGGTTTCAGAAGGTCACTAGGTTGCAACAGCACTCTCTTCCTCAACTATGTTTGATCCCTTCAAAGTCAGATCATTTGGTCTCTGAAGTCCAGATAGCTATCAAAGCATGCATTTCAAGCCTCCACATCATTTTGTCTCTAATATCGATGTGCACATGGATCCATTGGAGGTATTCTTATACTTGAGAACGATTTTTTTTTTCAAGTAGGGTAGGGTATAAAAAAAAAAAGAAAAAAAAAAAGAGAAAAAAATGAAAAAATGGAAATAAGAGGAAAAATCTAAGGTGAAAACCTCCTCGGAGGTGCCTTAGGTTGGCTCATTGATTGAAAACCTCCATGAGGCGGTCAATGGGTTGGAAAAAAGAGAAAAGAAAAAGAATAAGATCCTTGGGTGAAAACCTCCCTTGAAGGCGCCTAGGGCAGGCAATTAGGGTGAAAACCTCCATGAGGCGGCCTAGTTGTTTTAAAAAAAAATAGAAAAAAGAAGAAAAAAAGAGAAAAAAATAAACCTAATTTGCATTGAATAGTTGCAGGTTCCAGCAAGGACGTTTTAGGTCAGGAGGATCACTCAAAACAAATACAAAGAAATTTTTGTGCCTTCTAGAGGAAGTTCTATATTTTTACAAGAAACATCCTGTAGAACCTTCAAGCAAGCCAGATTCGATTTTGGAAGGGGATCTAAAGCTTGGAATCTATTGGTTATGCCTGTAAGCATCCATGTTCCCATTCCTCACCCTTTTCCATAATCTTTTCCACCTCCTTGTGCTTCTATAGGAAGTTCTGTGTTTTCTACAGGAAACATCCTGTAGAACCTTTGGACGAACCAAATTCAATTTTAAAAGGGAATCTGATGGTGGGAATCTGTTGGTTAGGCCTACAAGCACCTCTGTGTCCATCCCTCACCTTTCTCCATCATTTTTCCACCTCATTGTGCTTCTACATTGTGCTTCTACAGGAAGTTCCTGTAGAAATTGTAGGAAGCTAGAAATGGATTTCAAAAAAGGCGGTTTAGCGAATATGGTAGATTCCTCAAGGGTTCAAAAGTCCTCTTGCAATCTTCAAACTCCTCCTCCATCATCTCCATACCTGCATCACAGCCCAAGTTCACTTTTCTTACCATGCAACAAAACTGCAAAATGCCTTGAAGCAAAAATACCTAGAACAGAATCTGTTTTTTCCCTAACTTGAAAACCATGCATCCATTTGAAAAACCGTTTTATGGGGAATTGTACAAGGGTGATGGCAACATGCCTGAGTAGTTTCAGCCAATTCCGGTCCACGGTTCTGAGAAATCAGCCTCCATCTCCTTTATCCATTTTTGCATTTTCTCCATATCCGTGCATCCGTTTCAAAACCTGTTTCATGGGGAGATGCAAATGGGTGATAGTAGCCTACCCAAGCAGTTTTAGTCGATTCTGATGCACGATTTCCGAGAAATTGATCTCTGAAATCTTCAGCCATTTTCCATTTTTCTCAAAATATGTGCATCCATTGATCACGATTTTGTTATGGGAGGTGCATCACGATGATAGGAACACACTTAGCAAGTTTCAGATCGATCTGGTTTACCGTTTGGAAGTAATGGAGAAAACAAGTTCTGGTCCGGTGAAAATTCAGTAGCATCAGCTTGAAGGTGCAGATTTGAACGTGGAAACAAATGGCTATAGCTTAGATCTGGTAAGAGGACACCTGCACAAGGAAAAAAACCAAAAATCATCAGCCAAGCCGTCATGCAACCAAAGAAACTAGTGCATGTAGCAATAACTAGCCACAACACCTCACAACAACCATTTGACTTCAGGTACGTGACTGAAACTCGTTCTTCTATTGCACAAATCTAATTTAAAAACTGCATGAATGATTGGAATGGTGGAATTGAGCCACGAATATACCAAGATTAAGCTGATATTTCATTTTCCAATTCTCTATCAATCAGCCAGGAATCATGCAACGTATGTGTTAGACCTCTCACGTGAAATTAAAAAGAAGAAAAAAAACAGGGAGTGTTAGCCATTTGAACTCTAGTGTAACTTATCAAGAAGAAAACATATAGTTAATAAGTAGAACTGCAGTCTGCATGTGGCCACATACACCTGGCCACTTCACTCCCTCACCAAGAATCACGCCGCAATGAAAAATGCTCAGCTAAAACTCACACCACCTGTTGTCCAATTGCACTTGACTAAAGTATGCATCCTCCGCTTCCACAAAATGATGAACTAGTCATCCTCCACTAATTTCTACCTATTTTCGAAATTATCCCACGTATCTGGCTCACTCATAGGCGCAGGGCACTCTAACGGCGTTTCTACAGGAAGACATTCTACAGGAAAGTACAATAGAGCCTTCCAGAGCAAAAAAGCCTGGATTTTTCTTCGACAAATTGGGAGTCCCGAAAGTAGTAGGCTTGAAAAAGCACTCTTCCATGCATGATACATCTGAAAGGTGGTGAATTAAAACTATTTTTGAAGAAGAAAGTATGAAACAAATCTGCCTCTGGGTGAAGAATGGTAGTTTTCCTGTGTGATACACAAAATTTCTCATTTGATTTTGCATCACATTCCCCTCCACGGTTCCTATTAAAAAATTTCTCCTGTACAAGAATTAAAGCACTGTGAGTACTAACATGTGCATGAAGAATGTGAAATTTATGTGGTTGTATGCATGCTGGGGATGAAAATTAAGCTCTACGCTTTGTCTGTGGTAGCCTAATTCCCTTCTGAGAGTCGAGTATTTGGGCAGCAAAAGTCTTGAAACGAGGGAATTGTTGTTCATTGATATAAAATAGCTAAAGAATTCTTCCCTGAGTCCAGGAGGAAACTATAAACAACATTTTTGTTTCTGAAAAAACAATAAGAAAAAGGAAGCACTCTTACCATGCCAGGGGGATTCATGATTCAGCATTATCCATGGTTTTCATGTGAACTTACACTTCATCGAGTAGTGAGGAAAAGGAGCATATTGAGGTAGAGAAGCTAACTAAGGGTAAGGAAATTAAGGGTAAGAAGACCTAGGACATGCCACCACAGGAAAAGAAAGAAGAGAAACAACAACAAAGGCCAAGCTACCAAGGCTAAAGCTGTGGGTGGAATAAAGGCACAAATGCCAAGGGAGAAACGGTTGCAAACCAGGGTAGAGAAGACTAAAAACGTACAAACAAGTAGCGACACACCCAAGGCAACCACAGCATAGGTCAAGGAGAAGGAACCCCCAGCCAAGTAGACCAAAACAGTTGGAACAATTTCTACAGGAAGCCAGAAATCAGCTACAGGACTTTCTACAGGAAGTCCTGAAAAAGGGAAGCAGAAGGAGAAATCGGCCGAAATCCTAGCTAGGGAGGCAGCAGCTGTGTTCGCTGCCCTAAGTACCTCTCCCAAGCTAAAGGAGAAGTGAAAGAGGGATCTTCCACTATATTTTAAGGCAAGAAAGAGCATGCAAATAAGAACTAGTAGACCCAAACCACAGTCAAAGGAGCAAATTGTCATTAAGGACACAAAAGCTAAATAAAAGGAGGAGCCTACTTCAAAGAGATCCATCATCTATGAATGAGGAAGCCAAAAGCCTTCACCTAGAAAGAGAAAATTAAGATGATGGACTCATAGACAGTTCTACAGGAGGCTGAGAATTCTCTATAGGAAACTCGGGCTAAGCTAAGAGAGACCAAGAAATTGGAGGAAAAGGTGGCCAAACATTCACAGGAAGAAGGAAAGACAAGGAAACATTTGATGAGCAGCAAAGAGAGGACAAATTTCAAGCTAAGGTTGAGGCACTAACAAAAGTGCTACAAGAAAAGGAGCACAGGCAGTGGGAAGAAGAAGAGAGAAAAGCATGGTTTCATGATCAAGAACAGGACATCACTTCAGAAGCTTGGCATGATAGAGAGGCCACCAAGGCCATCAAAGATGAGGAAATAGATTTGTTGCTCAGAGGATGAGCAACACTTTCAGTAGGGGGGTGATGATGAGCCCCAGAAATGGATAATTATTTGGGCTCATTAAACCTCCTAATTTGACTTAATCCACCATTCTCATTAGTTTTATTGCATGTTTTTTATTATATTTATGCTAATAGAGTGAATTGGGTTAGTCATTATGCCAACAAGTCTAATGTGTGCTTTGTGTAGCTTGTTTGGTCAATTTGGAAACAAAATTGAAGGTTTTAATGAGCACTTGGCAGCCAAATTCGTGGGAGAACAAGGGAGAGGATTTGTAGGAAGATGTCCCCTTCATTTATGGGCCCTTACCTCGAATTCTCCTCCATCAGCTTGAAGTTCAAGGGTCACCAAATCAATTATCACAAAGGCAGCCAAGCAAGTCAAGTAGGACTGTTGTTAACTACAAGTTTTGGGCACCCGAGTCCCTAAAGTTTAGGAGGACTGTTGGGGTCGTCAATTTGTATAAATAAGAGGGCTTAGGGCCTCATTTCAGTTAGTCATTTGGTTAGCCAATAGTTAGTCATTTTGTATTCATTTTGTAGTCATTTTGTAGTTCGATTTTTAGGCAGTATATTAGCTTTGCTTTCAGCACATTTTCAAGTTCTCCTTGTGAATAGTTTTTGGAATGTAACATTTTCTTTGATCAATAAAGATGAATCCAGCTTTGCACTAGCTCTAAATCTCTCTTAGGAGGTTGTAGCTCTAGGGGTTCGGCCCATCTCAAGTACCCAGTATCTCCTTTGTTTACTTTCATGTGTCTTTGCTGCATTTTTAGAATAAAATCTGCTATTTAGATTTAAATCTTGTTTTGTTATTTAGGTTGTTTTTGATGAGTAAAATAGCTTTTCATGCTCATATTTAGTTGATAGGTTGTTAAAAGAAAAAGCTTCAAGAAAATGGCCATCAAACATTGTTGGGTTGTGTTATATTCTTTCCACGACTAACCTACGTAGTGAACCGGGGGGTTAGAGGGGGTGCGGAGCCCCCCATTCATTGCGTCGATTGCGCAGCGGGGGGGTC
>APFE031240651.1:501881-548498 GCA_000404065.3 Pinus taeda | reverse complement strand
CGGACTTGTGCCAGCTGACCAAGTGACAGCTGCGACAAGAGCTAGTACTTGTGCATACAACACCGTCGCTTCCAAGTTTGTTATGAACTACCGGGTTGATAAAATTAAAGAAGGGAGTTCCAAGGATTGTAGCATTATTGCTCCAATACTGGGGCCCACCACCTTGGTGCTGGAATCAATGAGAGATTGAAGGAGAAAGTAAGGGATAGTAATCTTTTGATGTGCTGGGGTATCCATGCCATATCTTAATTCTTGAAGGATTCTGAAATGATATCCATAAACAATGTTGTACCTCCCCTCACAAGAAATGTATTTTATTATTTGAAATATAACCTCATCCTAGGGATATGGTATACTAGCCCTCCTAATTCCATTTTTGTCTTCCACAGAGGTTTCATTATCTTGGAAAAAATTCTTCTTAGCAACCTGGCCAATTGGTTTCTCATCTTTACTCCAAGGTAGCCTAAGAGGAAGGGCACTGACCCTATTGATGAAATCAGGGGTTATTTCCATGGAGAGCCTTATAATGGTTACAATAGCATGAGTTCTTCTGTGAGGGACTAGAGAGAGAGCCAGTTCATGGGCAATTTCATCATCAAACCCTCTAAACTTCTCAAACAAATTCATCCAGTTTGCCCTAGTGAATATTTCCACCACTTAAGGATGTGAATGGTGTTTGATGGAGTTAGCGGGCTCTTTTCTCATAAACCCCCCAATCATCCTATCTGTACTTCTTTGGAAAAACCAAATATGGAGGTGAAGACAATGAATTTTGAGTGAACTAGAAGAACAGAGGAGACTGTGTTTTTTTTTTTTTTAAACATAATTTTTTTATGTATTTTTTTCCCTCTTAAAGACTCGTTTTATCTTCAATTTGAGACCACTCTTTCACATTTTGATATATAATAAGAGGGAATTCATGAACCCTACCTCTTTAGATTGCAATTCGTGCCAAAAATCATGTTTTCTCCCTTCAAAATGACTCACTATGCCTTCTGTAGAAGCCCGCTGTCCCTCGTGTAGATTTCCTGTAGGTGCTCCTGTAGAAAATGCTGAGAGCAAAAATATGGAGGAAGTTGATGGAGGATGGTGTATATGAGGCTATGGGGGCATAAGGAGACTGTTGTGGTTGAGTTACAAGGAGAAAACTTGAAGAGAAAGTGGTGAGAATGCGCGGGGAGGAGCGCTCATTATCTTTTATGGATATTTTTGGTTAGGAGTGTTGAGCTGGCAAGGGGTACGTTGCCCGAATTAGGACTATTGGTCCCCGCCCACTTGGTCATCATGGCCCCTCCTCATAATCATCCCTCATTATTGCATCGGAGTTAACTCTTCCTCCCGCTACCTGTCCTTAGCATCTTGTGCTTGAGTTGACTGTGCATACGTGTCAGTGGCATCTTAGTTAAGTGGAGTCAGCTAAATGAAGATGGCCAAGTTAACTAGCCACCTTTCAATTTCAACCATCTCATTGCCTTCGTATGATTTCTAATTACACAGATGTAGATAGAGGAGTGATTTAGTTACTTACCTGTGATCCGAGTGTATTTGCTATGAGGTGTTGTGGTGTTTATGCTGCATGACTTTATTTTCCTTCATCCATGCTATCTCTGCTAGCTAATATGTTGTTGTGTATTGTTGCAGGTTCTTCTTTTATTGGAGCTAAGCTGCATGTTTCTTTTCAATATGCATATGTGCACTCTTTTACTATTGGTGCTGGACTTCTATGGGATCCACTGCTACAAGAATTCCTACAGGAGCTTCTATAGCTATTTCTCCCTTTGAAGTTTCAGCTATATCCCTTTCTTGGAGCTCAAGAATGATGACAGAGATGGAGATAAAGATGGAGGGATAGTAGGTAAGCTTCAGGTGAAGTTGATGGTGCCTTTTCTCCTTTTATTTTTATTTTTTTCAAAATTGAAAACTATTTTTTTTTATGTTTTTCTTCTTGGAAAGAAACAAAAATAATAATGATGCTTGTAGTGTGATGCAGGCTTGGAAATGATGGCAAGGAGGTTTGGATATGGTAAGAGGGATTATAGGTTCCTCATGAAGCTTTCCTAGTCCCTCAAATTGCTTCTTGTAGACACTTTTGGCTCTCTGTAATTCCTACAGGAGCCTCTTACAGAAAACATAGAGCCTCCTATAGAAAGCACAATTTTGGAAGAAAAAGGTATAGTGGGGTGAAAGAAATGCCAGAAATGATGGAGGAAGGTGTGGAGAAGATGAGATGGGTGTTGGTATAAGTGTCAAGGTTCCCTCGACACCTTCTTCTGCTCCCTGTAGTCCTCCTGCAAACCCGCAATGCAATCAAAATTCATTTTTTTTCTTTTTTTCTTTTTTTCTTTCTGAAAACAACTAGGGCGCCTTAGAGAGGTTTTCACCTTAATTGCATGCCCTGGGTGCCTCCAAGGGAGGCTTTCACCCGGGGATCTTATTTTTTCCTCTCTTTTTTTGACATCACTAGGCTACCTCGGAAGAGGTTTTCAACCCAATGATGGGACTCAAGTGCCTCATGGAGGTTTTCACTTGAGTCCTTATTTTTATTTTTTCTTCAGTGAGTGGGTGAAGTGGAAGCTAAGACATGCTCCACTACCATCACTTTTTTATTCAAATCTTCAATAAACTCTCGCTTGGAGAGGGCTTTCTTGTAGACTTTCAACCAATGTCCATTGACAAGCATGGAGATGGCTTCATTATCAATGGTTCTGATCAAAACTAAACCATTTTCATTGCATTTCTCCATAGTGTAGGGTCCCATCCATCTTGTCCTCGACTTGCCTTTGAAATCCTTGTATCATGAATCATAGACTATGCCAAATATCCCTCTTGGAATTGCTTCTCCCTAATATTTCTGTCATGCGATGTCTTTCTCTGAAGTTGAACTACCTTTGTATGGAGAAGGGCTTGCAATCTGTATTCATCCAACCCATTGAGCTGAAGTATTCTCTCCTTTTGTGCATGGTTGAGGTCTAGGTCCAGCTGAGATGCCATCCTTAGGGTTCTAAATTCAAACACTATTGACAACAAAGCCTTCTTCCCATAGACCAGTTCATAGGGTGTGAACCCCGTGGTGATCTTCCAATTTGTGTTGTAGGCCCAAGTGCCCTCAACTAATATATCCACTTAGTATTTTCTGTTGTTGCTCACTGCCTTGGTTAGGATCCCTTCCAATGCTCTATTAGTGACCTCCACTTGCCCATTGGCTTGTGGATGGTAAGGGGTGGAAGTCCTGTGCTTGATCTTATGATGTGTTAGCAGGTCTTCAATCAGGTTGGAAATGGACTGGCTACCTTGTTTTGTGACCAACTCTCTCAGATACACGAACACATAGAATATGTTTTCCCTCAAAAACTCAGCTACTTTTTCCTCTGTCACTGCTTTGATTGGTTTTGTCTCCACCCACTTTGTCAGGTAGTTAGTGCACATAATGATGTACTACTTCCACTTTGAAGGGGGGTTGATAGGCCCCACAAAGTCCATGCCCCATTTCTCAAATGGCTCAAAGGTCACTTGAGGCTACATGGGCATTTCGTCCTTTGGAGTGGGTTTCCCCATCCTTTGACACCGATCACACTGGCTCGTGTATCTCCTCACATCCTAATGGAGAGTGGGCAAGTAGTAGCCTTCTTGCAATATCTTGAGAGTGGTTCTTTTTGTTGTAAAATGACATCCACGAGGCTCATCATGATAGGTTAGGAGGATGTCAAAGACTTTCTCCTCACTCACACATCTTTTCGAGATCTAATCTTGGCCAAGTTTGAAGAGATTGCCTCCAATCTAGGTGAAAGGGGCATTTTTCCATACTATCTTTTTCTTTTCTTTTGAGGATAGATGTGGTGGGAACTGTGCTGAAACCAAGTAGTTTGCTATATCAACAAACCATGGAGAGAAAGCTGATATAGCAACTAGGTGTTCATCTAGCATTTGGTCATCCACCATTCCTTCTTCACCTGCAAGCAAATTTACTCTACACAAAAAGTGAGCAACAACATTCTTTTTACTAGGCTTATCAATAATGGTCAGATCAAACTATTGTAGTAAGAGCAACCATCTAATAATGCGAGCATTAACATCTGGTTTTTTCATTAAATATCTAATTGTAGCATGATCAGTGTGCACAAAGGTTTGATAGCTTGTGATATAATGTCTAAAGTTATTTAAGGAATGCATGACATCTAGGAGTTCCTTCTCGGTCACTGTATAGTTTAACTCTGTCTTTGACAAGTTTTCGCTTATAAAGTATATGGCACAAGGTAAATTTTTATTAATTTGTCCTAAGGCTGCTCCTATTGCTTTGTTCGAGGCATCTATGTGAATGTGAAAGGGTAGGGCCCAGTTTGGGCCTCTAAGAATTGCGGAAATCACTAGCTTGCTCTTCAAGGTATCTAGGGCTTCTTGACAGTTTTCTGACCATATGAACTCAAAATCTTTGCCTAAGAGGCCAAACAAAGGAGAGGATAACTTTTTGAAGTCTTTAATGAATCTCCTGTAATATCTAGCTAAGCCTAAGAAGATTTTGACATCCCTTACCTTTTGAGGAGGTGGGACCCTTTGGATGATGGCAATTTTTTTGGGGTCCACCTGCAGTCCTTGTTGAGATATTTCATGACCTAGCACAGTCCCTATAGTCATCAAAAATTCACATTTTCTCTAGATTGAGGGATAGGTTCATCTCAATACAGTTATCTAGAACTTTTCCTAGGCTAGAGAAAGCTTCATGATTGTCAGATCCATAATGAGTAAAATCATCCATGCATATTTCTACTCCATCATGAACTAGTTTAGAAAATATACTCAATACCACTCTTTGGAATGTGGCTGGAGCATTGCACAAACTGAAAGGAAGGACCCGATATGCAAAGGTACCCCAAGGACAAGTGAAATTTGTCTTATCTTGGTCTTTCAGGCTGATTTGGATCTGATTTCACCTACTAAACCCATCTAGGAAAGAGAAAAACTTTTTCCCTTCCAGATCGTCTAACACTTGATCTATGAAAGGTAAAGGAAAATGGTCCTTTTTAGTGGCCTTTTTCAATTCCCAATAGTTGACACAGATTCTCCACTTACCATTTTTCTTTGGCACTAGCACCAAAGGGGAGCCCCATTAACTGTCAGAGATGGGATAGATGAACCCCGCATCAAGAAAATTTTGTAGTTCTTCCTTAACAATATATTTAAGTGTTGGGTTCATCCTCCTTTGAGGCTGCTTGATTGGCTTGCAATCTTCCTTGATGTATATATGATGAGTACATACTGAAGGGTGAACTCCCTTCGTCTCCTTATAACTCCAGGCGAAGGCATCTAGATGTTTTCTCAATATGCTGCATAGTTCTTTCTCCTGGGAATTGGATAGGGATGGATTGGTTTTCAATGTTCTTTCTAGGCCGAACTCTATATTTTTAACACGGAGAGAAGTGGGGTCAGCCACAGAGAGATCAGTTGAGGGGTTGTTTTGGGTTTCTCTTACTATGTCTTCTAATGGTGATACATTGGGAGGTGGATTTTGAATCAAATTTTCAATCATATCATCCTCATCTTGCAGTCTTCCCCCCATGGCAGTTTCTAATGTACAAAGTGGTGCAGAATAAACTTCATCCTCATCCTCCTCCTCCAACTAGAGAGGTAGATCATGCTCTATCAAAGGTTGGGCAAGAGGATATAGGGTTAACTGCCTGGACATGTGCCCATTCTTTATGGTCATGTTACCATCTCTACAACTAATGTAGGCTTTGACTGTAGCCAACCAGGGTCTTCCTAGAATGAGAGGGTACCCAATGAGCTTTGCCTTTGGCTAGAAACTAATAAATTAGTTGGGTACTCCCAAGAATCAATGGAGACCATCACATCTTGAACAATCCCCTCGGGGGTCACTGTGGAGTGATCTGCTACCTACAGCACTGTCGTGGTCCTCCTCAAGGAGCCCTGGAGGTTAAGTTTGAGCATTGTGTCCTTTTTCATCACATTAATGGCAGCTCCTAGATCAATCAAGGTATGTGGGACCATTGTGCCATTGATGTGGACATCAACTACTAGGCCTCCAGGGTCTAGATATTTTGGACAGATTATCTACCCTAACATTAGGTCGGACAATTGTCTTATAACATTGATGGTTGGGGCATCTCTCTTGCACCTTCCTAGATGCCTAAAGCACTTCTCTTTGATCAACATGTTGTATATAGGTACATCTTTTATGGCTTGGAGAAGTGGTATCTTCACACATAAATGTTTCAATTCTCCTAGGAGTTCAGTCTCTTCTGAGGTAAGTTGGGTTGTCATGGATAGTCTCTCAGGAAAGGGTGGATTTGATTTAGGTTCACTTTCCTCTTTATCTTCCTCAACCTCCCTGGGTAGAGGTTGGCTATCTGGGAGAACTCTCCCAGATCGCAAGTTAATTTCCTGAATCTTCACAACATAAGCTGGGCATGATGGTTCCCCACTATACACTTGTTGAGCCTATCTATTTTTTAGGTTTGGATTTGGATGGGAAGGCATTTGAGGTTGCCTTGGTGGAACAGAAGGTAATGGTTCTTGTTGGGTAGGTGGTGGAGGTAGAAGAGTGGGAAGAGAGTTGTATTGGGGCCTCCACCCCTGATGAGATGCATTCTACTGAGGTTGTGGTTGAGCATACGATTGAAATTAATGGGTGGCTGGTTGGGCATGATATTGAGATTTGAAGGACCAAGGAGGAGGTGAGGACAAAGAAGGATGAGCAGGGAGACCTGAAGAAGGCATGGAGGTGACTTGGTTGGGGTTGTAGTATGCCTGAGATGTCCCTTGCATCCCCTACTGGTATGGTCTAGGTCCATGTGCCCTCCTTTGGTTTATCTAATAGATATGTTTAGTGACTCCTTCGGCCCCTTGGTATATAGCTTTAAGTTTGGGAAAGGAAGGGCACTTATCTGTAGAATGATCTTCTTCACAGACTGAACAAACCTCTATAGAGTTCAATGGCCATTCATTCCTAGGATGCCTCTTGGTGCATCTAGGGAGAAAATGGCCAAATCCCTCTCTGCATCCTCTTGTTTCCTTTTGATATGTAAGGTATCCATTTGCATGGAAAGACTCTGAAGCATCTCACTCTTTAATTCTTCCAACATGTTTCCAATTTCAGCTTTAATGGATGAATTGGAATAAGAGGTACTAGCTATGGGTTGACTCCCCCTATCTTTCCTTTTAGCTGCCCTAGAATGGTTTCTAAAAATAGTCTTTATGTCCTCATAGGATAGTTGGTATATGTCACCCCTGGCTAGTAGATGGGAGGTGTCTAAAAGGTCTTCTTGAATTCCGCTAAGTAAGAGCAACTTCATAGACTCAGGGTCAAGTGTACACGTGGCCCTTTTGTAACTAAGTTGGAACCTCTTTTCATAGTCTTCCAGGGACTCATCACTTCCTATGGTCATTTGGAAGATTTCTTCTTTAGTATATTTTGACCTACAATAGTCTTTATACTTGTTTTTAAAGGCCTATTGCATATGAGCGCCAGATTGTGATGATATTGCCAGGTAGTCCCATGAACCAGTGCAATGCTGCATCCTTGAGAGTGCAAGGGAATAGTCTCAACTTTTGCTCGTCTTCTACATAGTCATAAGTTCGATAGATGACAACAAACTTGAACAAGAAGGCGTTAGAATATTTTGTAGGTAGACCATGGAAGTGAGGTAGGGCTGAAGGACTTATATTATTCATTTTGGTGTCCCCATTGGTTTCCTAGATGGGGAAGGTACCCTCTATTCTTTCCCCATTTCCCTAGCATTTCTTTTTTCAGCCTTTGGCTCTGGAGGAATGTTTTCTTCTTCTTCCTCTTCTTCCCCTATAGGGTCTTCAAATATGTTTGGTTATTCACCTAAGGGTTCTTCTTGATTACAACCACCGAAGAAGAGAGAAGGTTGGCTGTGTGAAACAGTGAGGGTGTTGGGAAATTTTTTCCCTAAGTTATCTCTATTCCTACGAGGCATGAAAGGAAATATTTTTGGTTGGTTTTTTCCTTTTTCCCCACACTAAAAGTACCTACAAAAAATGAAATTGTGAAATGAACAAAACAAATTGCAACTAGCTGAAATGAACTTGTTGAATGGAAATTTGTAGAATTGAGAAGGAAAGCAATGAAATTCATAACTGAAAGAAAGGAAACGACTAGTCTACTTTTGTTCAAATAAACTGTTAGCAGAATGTTGCAATAGGAAATAGAAGAAAGAAATAATCACAGAATACTCTGATGCTTCCCCCAAAACAGTGCAAAAAAGTGGTGAGCGCTAGTATTGCTGCAAACATGTTCCAACTCCTGGGTTGCCAACTTTACTTTTATCAACCCGGTAGTTCGTAACAAACTTGGAAGCGTCGGTGCTGTATGCATAGGTACTAGTTCTCACTACACGTTGTCACTTAGTCAGCCAGCACAAGATCATTAGGAGCTCAAGCCAACTTCTATAGATTTCATAAGAAGCTCTATGTGTGATAAAAGGAAAGAAATATTACTCTACAGGTGCTATTCTAACTGCAGAAATGAGAAAGATTGGAATGTAAAGAAAAACCTAGTAAACCATAACTAACAAGCTAATTCTACTTTTGCCAAAAACACTATGAAAACCATGAAAGAAATGCCATTACCTACTCAAGGAAATAAACAACATCTAACCATGCTATTTATGGAAGTAAATAAGAAAAAAACATATTTTTGGATTTTCATGTATTTTTATATGGATTTCACATGCATCTAATTTGTTGTGTACGAATGTGGCAGCGAATAGGTGGCATTAAAGGGTGGTTTTGAAGCTTGGGAGGATGTAGGATGGTGTGGATGGGTCCTAGGAGGTCTTAGGTGGCCCTATGGAGGCTTTTCCCACACTTGTCATTCAAAAGAAAGCCTACTGGAAAAACTACAGGAGGACACAGGAAAAATACAGGAGGAAAACAAGGAAACTACAGGAGGCCTACAGGAGGAGGTCAATAGCAATTTTCACTGTTTTCAGGGTGTGAGAGTGGGTGGAAAATATGGATGAAGGTTGGAATGAGGCGTTAGGGTGCCTAAGGTCTACCATGAATCACCAGGAGAGAGAAGATGATTGGATTTGCTCAAGGAGAGAGGAAGAAGTTCTATGAAAACGAAGGAATCTAGGGTAGAATTTAGGTGAGGTCTGGGAGACCTATAGGGCATGGATTAGATGGAAGGTATGATTTCTGGTAAGATGGCCTATTGCTGGAAGAGATCTGCTACATAGAAACTGACAATCAACTAAGAAAATCAAGCAACCAATGAAATGAGTGCATACTAGAAAAAACAGAGTTTTGCATTAAAATGGCCTAGACTATGATGCATAGAAGGAAATGTTGGGAAATGTTGTAAGGAAGGAAATCATGCAAAAGGAATATTTCAAATCAGGAAATGAACATAATGAGTAAGATCTAAATAAAAGCAAAACTGGACTATCAACCTACTAGAGAGCTGTAAACACTAGAAGTCCTATGAATGTGGAAAATTTGTGTTTTTGGGGCAGCAAGAGAGTCTTTGCCTCAAATCATGGTTCCAGAAGGAGGAAGAGAGGCCAAGGCACTACTGCTAGCCTTCTAAATCTTTTCTGATCACTGCTTAACCTGTTATAGAAAGTACAAATGCAAGCAAGCGACTAAATTATCAAAAAAAACCTATTCTTAACCATAAAAGAAATACATCTAACAACAAATTAATCAACAAACTAAAGTAAAGCATACAAATACAAGTAATTATAAGCTTGGCTTCTTATATTGGGACCTAACCCAAGAGATTCAGCCCTATGAGGTAACTCAGTGCTAGCTCAAAAAGGATTCCATCTTTATTATAAAAAAATAACAAGATTACATAAAACTGTCACACAAAAATAAGCTCAAAATTTGAGAAGAGTTTACAAAAGCAAACGGTTGACCCTAGTGAGGCCCTAGGCCTATCTACTTATACATATGAAGCTACCAATATCTTCCTTAGAATCAGGGAGGCTTGGCTCCCAAAACTCGAGATAACTATCAGTCATCCTCCACTTTTCTTGGCTACCTTCTAGTGCATGATTCGGTTGCTTGTACTCCAAGCTGAATGGAGGGGAATTCGAAGTGAGGGGTAAGAAATGAGGGGGATTCCCTCCTATAAGTCCTCTCCTTTGTCTACTTTAATTTATTGTTGCAATTTGACCATTGGATTCTTGACGTTGACATCAAAATCCATCAATAATTTGCATTAAATACATGTTAGACCACATGGCATAATAACTAACTCAACTCACCCTATAAGCATAAATATAAATAGAAAATGATACAATAAGCTAAGAGAATGGTCAATTTGACTAGGTTAGGAGGTAAAATGAGCCCATATAATTACCCATTTATGAGTCTCATCATTTCTATTCATTGATCACCTACAATGCATGCAGTTCATGGGCCCGAAGTTCCATGATCACGTCATCTTGCAAAAGGTGAAGCGCCTCATTAGTAACCGTGGCTAGGTTGAGGCCAACTCTCTTGAGGGCACTGATAGTGGGTCTATCAACTTCATTCTTTGTTGTTAGTGCTTCATCTGGTAGCACTATTTCTCGGGGATCCCTTGCGCAGAGCATCCCTGCAGCTTCTGAAGTTCCAGGCGCCAAACTGGGTGACGCTGCACTAGTCTGTATCTGTGATGCATGGATTTGTAGCTCACACAAGCCTGAGTAGTGTATTTTATAGTCCTACACTTCCTTTCAGTTTCCTCTAGTGATAAGATTGTGCTTCCCTCATATAGTCACCTAGCTGGATGACCAGTGTATGGGTTCAATCAGCTACCATTCACCTTCCCTGGGAAGGGTTCTCCATTAAATTTTACCAGCTCAACTACTCCACCATCGGTAATATCTTTGATGACATACAACCCTAGCTAGTGCATCCTAAATTTCCATGGAAATTTATCAAACTTGCTGTCATATAACAAGATCATATCATTTACCTTGAAGGTGCGCAGTCTGATCTGTCGATCGTGCGATGCCTTTTTGCACTCCTTTTGAACTTCTTGATGAAATCCAACTAGAAATCAGTCTTCCTCAAGATCCACTAGCTATGTGAGCCTCTCTCCTAGGGCTACGTGATCTAGCATTCTTGTGAGTTCCACTATGCTTAGACTAGGTACAGTGTATTCCATTTACATCACAACTTCTACACCATACACAAATCTGAAAGGTGTTTGTCTAGTCAACTTCTTGCAAATCGTTCTGTAGGCCCATAGCACCGTAGGTATGTGCACATCCCAATCATTTCTTTGAGCATTAAAGACCTTCATCAACACACTCTCCAGTATCTTATTTAACACCTCCACCATCCCATTAGCCTGCAGATGATAAAGGGGTACTTTTCTAATGATACACCTAAGATTCCTTTGTCAATGCACTGATTGTTTTGTTAAGAACATCTGTACCACGATTGCTCATTGAGATATTTAGACACCTGAATCTTGTCAGGACATACTCAAAATAATTTTTTCTGTTGTTGCACTTGTGCATTCCTTCACATGTTGTGCCTCCACCCATCTGTTCAAATACTCAGTCGCAGTGATGATGTACTACACACTGGTCTTCTTTCCTTGAGGTTGAATTGGACCCACAAATTCAATCATCCATTTCTCGAATGGTGGTAATTTCACCTATGACATCAGAGGAAGTTCATCCCTCTATGATGGCCTACTAGTCCTTTGACATGCATCACATGCCCTACAATATGCTTTCAAATCCTTATGCATGGTTGGCCACCAAAATCTAGCGAGTAGTATCTTTTGCGTTGTTTCTTTCCCTGCAAAATGTCCTTCCACAACTCCTGTGTGAGCCTCAACAAGGATGCTACTTCATTCAAAGTCAGGCACATAATGTCACAATATTTCTTGTGACCCCATTTTGTACAACTGCCCTGCAATGATAGAAAAGTTTGCCACACAACTACTAGTTCCTTCTTCTATTGACTTGTATAACCTTCTGGAACCAATCTTGTCATTAGGAAGTGGAAAATATCTTCAAAATGATTGTCCATGATGCACAATACAAAGAGATGTGCGTCAGGTAGTCCTTCCTCCAAATTAGTAGGCTCCTCTCTAGTTTCAATGCACGACAGATGATCAGGTCCTACATTCAGTTGTCTTGGATTTGCAATAACTTCAAATTCTTACTCCTGGAACTACAACAACCACCTACATATTCCCCCCACCCTCCAACAGAGGCTTGTTGACCAGGTACTTCAAGGTGGAATGATCTGCATACATCTTTAGGTGTCCGCCCAACAAATAGTGCCTAAACTTTTGGAGCATATACACCATAGCTAATCCTTCTAGCTCTCTCGTGGAATATTTTTTCTTTTCTTTAGAAAACTTCCGAATTGTGAACACTATAGGATGATCTATTTCTCCTTCATTGACCTATGTCAGTACGGCCCCTACCATAATACATGATGCATCTGTGTGCACATGAAATTCCTTCTTCCAATCCGGGAACACTAGGATCAGCGCAGTGACCATTTTCTCTTTCAGCACATCCAAGGTCTTCTAACATTCATCATTCCAATAGAACGTGGCATCCTTTTTTAACAATTTCTCCATAGGATTAGTGATCTAGGCATAGCTCTTGATGAACTTCCTATAGTATCTGGTATGCCCTATACTTGCGCACAGCTATTTCACATTCCTCGACACCTCCAAGTTGATTATCACCATGATCTTCATGGTGTCTACCATTAATCCTTGTCTGCATACCACATGACGTAGAAAGATCCCAAAAGGGACACAAAATAGACACTTATTTAGATTGAGCATGATTTGGTATCTACTACATGTATCTAGCACTAAGCACAAACTCCACCACATGGTGCTTGACCAATCCAAACACTATCCAATTAGAAAAGTATAATTCTATAAATTTATGAATGAAGTCTTTGAATATCACAATGACTATACGTGAAAATATTGCTTGCACATTCTTCAGCACAAAAGGCATTACAGTGTACTGAAAACATCCCCATTTAGTCACGAAGATCATCTTACTTAAATCCTCAGGCACAATTTTGATCTGATGGTACCCAGAGAACCCATCAGTGAAAAAGTATGCTTCTTGGCCACCTACATTACCCAGGACCTCATCAGTAAATGGGGTTAGGAAAGGATCATGCACACAAGCGTCATTCAATTTCCATAGATCTACGCATATCCTTATTTCTTCCTTTTGTTTATTTTTGTGAACCACTGTTGGCTTATGGGGGCATGACCCAAGTTCAACGTTACTTATCCAAACAAATCCCTACACTACTGGCCCTTTCAGCATCAACGCATGGAACGCAAGCTAAAGTCTCACCCAAAGTAGTATGGGGGGATGCTAGAATCAAGTTTCTGCACCCTTGAGATGGATGTGATGTTGGTTTATGCCAACTATACCTACCTTCGCACAGGTTCCTTATCCCTTTGTTCTAAACTTTAGTACCTTCGCGAACTATTACAATCAACTTGGTATGGGGTAAAATGCACAGTGTATGGAGAATGAAAACTACCCTCAATGGCCTTCCCAGGACCTTCGATAGACTGTAAGATTATCTGCAAAAGCTACCAAGTTATATACATGTTCATCTATCAAATATAAGTTAACAAAGTATGGAAAGAGGATTGCCTCAAATCTCCTTCTAGATTTGTTTGGAGATCGCTACGCAGCCAAGAAGAACTCCCTCAAAGTTGGCTCCAAATCAATTCATGCACAGAGGAAAGGAAAACAAAATCCAAACATATAGTCTTGAAAACTAATATAAGAATGCACAATGAACATCTATTTGCATACAAGTAGACCACTCATATAAACAAGTATCGAAATGAACAACTCAATGAACAATGTTACCAACACTATGGAGCAGGGAACACAACTGCAGTTCTGTATTAATAATGGAAGAGTGATTACAACCATTCATTGTATCAGTCTTCCCTTGCCCCTTCTTCTTCTCTCTCTCTCTCTTTCAACTCACTTCTTCAAGTGTATGACATTTCACAACAACTTAGTGGAGTATCCTTTCAAATGCTCTAACCCCTTTCACAATAACCCTCACTTTGCTTATATGGCAATTGAGTTAGGGTTGCAAAGCTCCTCCTAGAGTTTACTACGGCAAAAGGAATGAACTTGCTCCACTTTTCAGCTCTTTCCCATTTGCCTTCTTTTCTTAGATTAGAAATCCTCCAAATATCTTGATTTTGGATGTTTCCTTGCTTTTCTTGAGAAAATTTAGGGATAAATATCTAGATATTTGTGAGTCAATTTGTTGGCTTGACCCATTGAACTTCCCTTAGTTTCACTAACGCTACCCCTTCACTAGTAACATGAGTTAGTGGGGTCACTAATTCTCCCTTAGGCTTGGTAACAAGCTTTATAAAGCAGGTTTTTAGTGTGCAACCAACATTAGTGTGGAATCAAGGCCTACAATTGTGGTCTTCACTTTAGTCATCATGTCTTTCACTCCTGAGTTGATGAGGAAGTCATTTTGTTGTATAACAGATGCCCCCTAAAGTATGAGATCAGAGGCAGAGATGATGGCCAAAATAATTTACTAAAACTATAATTTTCCCTATCAAAATTTGTAGAGAGAGAGAAGCTTCTGGCGATAAGGAAAACCTGATACAACACATATATAAAAAACTACTAAAATCATGTCCTAAGTTGGGCATTCCCATGCTTAGTAGCTATGTCAGAGTAATTTTCTCCAAAGGGATATAATAAGACTAGCCACTGATAAGCACAATGCAGATCTAGTGTCATAATAGAATCATCCTGAAACAACTGTCTCCAAAAAACAATATCTGCAGCTTGGGAGAGGAAACAAGGCTGAAAGATGCAAGCCCCTACCCAAGGTCTTGGTTTCTGCTTCACCGAACAACATAGATCAATACATGTGAAAAATATGTGTTGATTTCGAACATGCACGAAATCATCTGATTACCAATAAATAATGGATACCATTAACAGATGCAAGGAAGGCCATCGATAATGGTGATGGTCTCCAAGGTGCACAGTACAAACTAGCGAGTGTGAAAGATTTCTTTGTTGTCGAACACCCGTAGAATCACTTAACCATGAGCCAATAATGAGAACCCCTGATCAAACACAAGGTAACCTACCACTAATGGCTACAAGTACCAAGGCACTAAATGTGTTTCTGGGTTATCTTCCTAGATAGAGTGTTCAAGTCGATAGGAAGCAACATGTCGAAAGATAGGAAATAATGTGTCCTACATCAATCGACACGAAACAGAACAAGAATGATTTTGTTTTTTGAGGAATATTTTGAGCATTTGGGTCTAAACAATGGAGGGCATGATGAAAGGATATGTTTGATCGGTTGATGGAGGAAAGAATGGGTAACCGTGGAACAATAGAAGGCATGACAACAGTTTTAACCAAACAACACTAAACTCATGAACACTACAGAGTGTTAAGATACAAAGATGCAATTACATCAGGGTATATAGGCTAAAACACATAGAATGGTAGGGTTCATATGGAGAGGCCATCAAAAGGAATGTTTATCTGAGGGAGTGCCATGTTCAAGGGAATGACTATTGCCAAACCACACTTTCTAATATGGAATAGAGTTATGTTGTCCACTTTCCCCGTTTGATTAATTTAATGAGTCTAAATGGGTAAAATCATCAATATTTTCATGTTTAAAGAGTCTGAAAAGGATCACAAAAAGAATGACTCTTTTCCCTATCTGATTAGTTTAATGAGTCCAGACAGGAAAACTCCTCGATTTTTTCATGTTTTAAGAGTCTGAAAAGTATCATAAAAAGAACAACTCTATATCTTGTTTGTGTAATTTAAAGAGTCCAGACTAGACAACTTAGTGGTCTTTTCATATTTAGAGAGACTAAAAAGATCATAAAGAGAGACTACATGGTCGCCCCTTTGTCATAGTTGTTAACCAGGTGCGACAAAAGGTTAATAGTATACCCGGATTGATTACTTTTCCGTAAGTTAATCTATTGAACCCAGATAAAGAGAAACCTATTTTCAATAGATGTCGACCTAATTTTCTTACAAGTACAAAGCAATAGACAAAAATCTTTTTTTTGTCGTGAATTTTTAATGAGTCACGCAACGACAAACTCAATACCTTCATCAAAATTTTGAATGAGTCAAATGAAGAAAACTCAGGGTATCTTTATCAATTTAGTGAGCGAGAAAAAGAGGGAAAAGAATAGCTCATTCCTTATTCATAATTTTCAAGTTAAGAGAGAGAAACAGTCCCAAAAAAGAAAGTGCTCTTACTACTGTCATATATTTTTAATGAGCCCGGTAACAAAATCTCAGGATTTTTCAGTTTTAACGAGTGAGAAAAGTACCTAAAAGAATGCTTAGGTGATCTTCATCAAGTTTAATGAGGAGAAAGACTAAGCTCGAGATTTTTTTTAGTTTAAAGAGCAAGGAAAAAGTGCCTAAAAGGAATGCTCTTTCGGTCTTTTTTAGTTTAGGAGCTAGAAAAAGATAAAAAAAGAGTTGCTCCAAGCATCGTTGTATGGATTTAACGAGCACAACGATGAAAAATTGGAGATTTTTCTATTTTTTAAAGAGCAATAAAATATCACAAAAAGGGCTCTAACCATCTTTGTAGTAGTTTAACGAGCCCAAAGAAGGAGACTTGAGGTATTTTGGATTAACGAGCAAGAAAAGTGCCATAAAAATATTGCTCGATCTTCTTCATGGGAGTTTAACGAGCTTGAAGAAGGAGACTCGAGGATTTTTTGGATTAATGAGTAGGAAAAATACCATAAAAAGAATGCCCGATCCTTCTTGATCTCATGCTTGACAATAGAAGGGTCTATGCCATGCATTTCCTCATAAGACCAAGGGAAAACATCATAGAATTCCTTAATAGGGTAGGTGATGCTCACAATTCCCTCAGGATTACGATTGGCTCCAATCTATATGTTTTCCACGAGCCTGTCATGATAGAAATATCGATGAGCAACATTTTTGAAATATTTCCCATGTTTCCTTCCAAATCCATAGGTTGGATAGTCGTATATGGTGAGGAAACGATTTCATGTGCATCAATTGACAAGATTTGAAGAGGCATCATGTCCGAATCAGATATCAAAACATGATGGTTCAAGTCCTTCCAAGGTCACTCTTATAAACTCGTGATCTCTCTAATAGCTTCATCCTTAGGTAGGACTTGATTGAGTGGATCAAAATAAGGAGCGGTTATGGGAGGCGTAGTAGTACATTGGCCAAAACCAAAGTGACTAGAGATTCAGATGTAATTTGAATGTCTTCGCAAGCTAATTCAGTTGGTGATAGGGCATTTGTTCTCTATATGTGTCAATTTCTGAAGGAGCTGGTAGGATCCATGGATCAATCTGTTCATGAGGAATAGATGAAAGCATATTGACCATCTATGAAACCTTTGTCAGCTCAAGAGGGAAACAACCCATGAGGGAAGAAGCCTTCAATAGACTAGTACCTAAACTAATGTAACTATCAGTTCCACCTCCTACTAGGGTTAAGGAACCACTTGGTAATGGCGAATAATCAGGGGTGCAGAAAGACAACTGATCTACTGTAATAACCTTTCCATCCAATTTCACTGATGTAACTATCAGTTCCACTTCCTACTAGGGGTGAGGAGCCACTTGGTAATGGCAAATAATCAGGGTGTAGAAAGACAATTGATCTACTGTAATAACCTTTCCATCCAATGGAAATTGGATGATGTTGAAGATAGTAGATATGACGACCATCATGGCATATGTCCAACTGTGACCTAGTAGAATATTATAGTTGAGTTTTCTGTCTACGACTTCTACGTCCACCGTTACGGTTTTCCTAGCCAAAGTGATGGGAAAACTAGCTAGGTATCCTTTTGGGATAAAGGTGTGGTCGTCGAAAGCTTTCAGGGAGTTCGATGGTGGGGATAGGGTTGGAGAACCCAGGGAGAGCCAACATGAAACCAACATGACACAGGTTGAAGAACCTCCATCGATGACAGTTCTATGTATACCTTTACCTTTCAAAGTTATATGTACCTGGAATGCATGTTAGTGAGAAAGGGGAGGTTTACACTTGTCCATGTTGAAAATAGCAAGCATGGAATCCACTGGGTCAATACCTCCAATAGCTGAAAGCAAAGCTTTCTGTTGTGTTGGGCATGTTTGTAATACTTCGAACGTCGACATAGCCGACGGAGCTTACGCCAAATCCTCTACAATGTTGTAGTGTTGGGCGACATGTGCAGATGTATTGTGCATTGTGTGTCGAAGTTCCCCTTTTGGGGGTCTAATTACAAATTCGTCAATTGGCCTTTCGATATGCAAATCATTGGGTGACGATGGGTTTTGACATGATGATGGTTCTGCTGCTGGAGCGATAGTAGCTCCATAAGGTTTGGCTCTTGTGGCGAGTTCTACTGTTTCAAATGTGTAAATGGTAGAAGGTCCTTCACCAGCTGAAGGATGTTGCGAACCATCGTTTCCCCCTTGCGGGGGTTGTAGTTGGTTGGAAATAAGATTTTGTTGCTGTTGAATAGGAAAAGGATTTCTAAGGACAATGGGTACCTTACCAAAATCCCTTTTGGCAAGGTAGTTTGTGCATTCTTGAAGCTGCAGACAATGCTAAGTCGTGTGGTCTTCAGCATAGAGTTTACATGGATATCTGGTGGGTTTGTCCTTTTCCTCATTAGTAGGTGTAGCGACCTTCTGTTTTGGGTTGGGATGCTTGGGTGACTGCTCTTCAGAAGGAGTCATTTTTTTCTTATTCTTCTTATTCTCACCACTGGACTTTTGCGTAGATTGCACAGAGTTTATCGCAGTGGCAGGAAGAGCAACCATATTGGTGGAGGGGTCCACTGCTAGCTTGGCAATTGAACCACTGAGTTGTTTCACAGCAGCCCCAGAGGTTGTGCTGACAATCCCATCGGCGTGCACTTCGAGGTGCTGAGTGGCGGAAGCATTGGAGTTCCTAGGAGCATTGGGGATTATGTTGTAAAGAGTGCCAGACTACGAAAATATCAAATCTAAGTGCTTGGCATGATGTATGGATTGGTCTTCTATGACCGCACCACCTAGAGTGACATCTCTGGCAATTTGCAGGAGTAAGGACTTGCAGAA
The DNA here is from genome assembly GCA_000404065.3 of Pinus taeda. Lineage (NCBI taxonomy): Eukaryota > Viridiplantae > Streptophyta > Pinopsida > Pinales > Pinaceae > Pinus > Pinus taeda. Next base: position 529,387 of record APFE031240651.1, on the reverse strand, counting down.
CCAGTCTGTTAAGAGAAAGTCTAGGATGAGAGCTTTTACTAACCTCCGCCTATGTCTCCATTCATGAATATGATCAGAGTTGTGGGTGGCAGTATCCTGACGAAATGAAGTGAGGAGCTCTATCCTAGTCTCATAGCGGATTGGTAACTGGAAGTGCTTTAGGAATTCCATCACTAAAGTGTCAAAGGTGTTTACTAACACGCGTGGTAGCTCAATATACCATTTTGTTGTGTTTCCAGTGAGGGTGTGAGGAAAAGGACATAACTGGACACTATCATCCACCATAGAGTTTGAAACACACCAGAGATGGAAGGTGGTGATGTGGGTGCCTGCATCCTCCCCTTATTTTCCATTGAACTTTGGTATGTTCGTTGGTATTTTATGCAAGATCGACAACCATTCTAAGTTGTGATAGATGGGGTTGTTTGTTAACTTGTATAAGTCTAGTATATCCAACATTGCTAAGAAATGTAGAGAGTTAGGTGCCCCCGACTCGGACCATGGTGATGACAGATGACTTGAGGAGCTTTGTGCTCCTCCCATCATTCAGTTCCCCATAGTGTACATGGGTTATGTGGTGTAGCAGTTGCTTTTTGGTATGGTGTTGTAGAGTGAATGTTCATGAGGATTTTGATACTCGGGTATGAAATTGCCCCCAATATAAGCGGTGCCCCTTTGACTCATTTGAGTATGTGAGTAGGGTGCCTCCATGGACTAGTTGCGAACCCCTTGTGGATTCCTGCATGACACAGAACTAACCATTTCACCTTGATTGATATAGGGGACACTCATGTCAATTAGCGACTGACCATGCATGCCTGAGAACGGAGGGGGAACTATTAGGTTCCCTATCGGCATGTGCATATTGGGAACCCCCCCAGGTTTATGAGTCTGGAGGTTAAAACTATACATTGGTGGCTGACCATATTATTAGTAAACAGGAACCATGCCCATAGTGCGCATTGAGTGTTATAAGGAGCACTATATGTGGCACTTGTCGAAGGTATGCAGTGTGGCACCATAGGGGTGGAACTTGGCATTTGCTAGGTTCCACTCATAGAGGGTGTCTTGTGAGTGGTTTTACCTCGGAAAAGTGGTATAGCAGGATTCAAAATTAGTGGTGTTGTGATGATTGTTGACTGGGCAAGTGCTGGAGGACTGAAAATGTCCACAAAGGTCCCTGACTCATTAGTGATCGATTGGATAGATGGAAATGTTCCAACTACTGAAGAAAGAAGTATTGGTGCCACTAGAATCAAGAGTGGGTCCAATTGACTTGTGAGTAGAGGGTTAAAATGAGGAAGAAATCCTTTCGTGAAGAAATCCTCTAGAAAACTTGAATCACCAGTTGTCCAAATAGATCCCGTGTGAGATCTGGGAGACTGATTCCTCAAATATGGGGAATCTAGTTCACTAGAGCTCAGTAAATCCTCCACAATGAGTGGAGGAAGTCCGAACAATCATCTAGAGTGATGACGAGGGCCGGATGTAGCCACGGTGACTGTTAATTTTATTAATAAATTTTATCATGATGTTCGTTAAAGTCTCAAAATGATAACACTCAGGTACCTAATATAAAAAAAACACTAAGTCTATCAATCAACAAATAGAGGGAAAATACCTCGCCTGATAAGCACGAATCATCGAAGATGAAACCCGGTATCTCAATGAATAACAGAGAAGGATGGCCAAATGTACAGTTACGATTACTTTAGAGCTTCACCCAAATGTCAAATTGAGGGGCCAAGTACTCTCGTGAAGACGAGCACCCTCCGAAAAACTGAAGAAAAAGTAGGTCTGTCTGTGTTAGGTACCAGGATAGCCCATCCCAGTCACCTTGTGTAAGTCCCTATAAGTTTGGCCACTAGAGATACCTCAGATCACAAACATCACCGGGGGAGACATAGTTGTAGACAACACGCTGTGTGGGCAAGATACCTGAGTCCCCGAATCAGTTCCAAAATCCCAGAAGGGACCCCCAGTACACAAAATGTCCAAAGGATTTGTAAGAGAAGGTGGGCTACCTTCAATTACAGTCCGATGTTGTCTCGTATTTTTCTCCATTGTTAGTGGAGTGGTCCCGGTAATATGAGTGTAGAAGGAATTTTTCACTCGTTAACAACACTAGTTTGGTTTTCAACCTTGGGCAGTTCACTCACATGTTTATCCCAGGATCCTAGCCTAGCTAATGTTGGTTTGCTGAAAAGAGTAACTGATTGATTTGAATGTAAATTTTATGTGTACTTGATTATTTGCCTTTGGTAGGGGTGTTGACGTATCAAATATGGTGAGACTCTTGACTCAATAAATTATGTAGAAACAATGCTTTGAAAAGAAAATCAATTTGATGCAAACAAGCTTTATTCTACATATTCATATCTTTCACATATTCATAGTTTCTACTATGCATCTATAGTCTTTCAACACATGCATAACCAAATGATTATTTTCTAATATTTCCTAACAACTACTGAAAACCAAAATGAAGCAAGTCACAATTATTTAAAACAGAAGGATGAATACAAAATATCAACCTTTCTTTCAGAAAAAATGTTTTTTAAGAGAGAAAAACCAAAACCTTTTCCTAAAAATAAATTTCTAGGACACAAATTTTGCTAACATAATATAGTCACAGATCTTATTTCAACCCATGAGAAGATTTTCCATCCCTTTTGCTCCGCATGTAGTACTGGAAATAAAGGTAAAGGGAGACTAGAACTCTGTAACAGTGGTTACAGAGAGTTAGTAGGGTCACTAACGCTCCTTGTACATAGGCACAATGCCTTATAAAGCTCTATGTAGCCTGGTAACCTATGTTAGTGTGGGAAATATTTCACAAGAAGGGTTTCCAAGATCATTTTCTAAGATGAATGTATACTAGTGGGATGTAGTAAGATATTTGCTGGATCAGAAAAGGATTGCTGAAGAATAGGGAGCTCTTAGAAGGAAGAGAGAAAAAAGAAGAGTCCGGGTAAACCAGGAACTAGATGTATAGTCCCCAGTGGAGTTTCCAATTCTGCAACAAGGTAAAATGCACGGTGTATGGAGAATGAAAACTACCCTCAAAGGCCTTCCTAGGACCTTCGACATACTGTAAGATTATCTGCAGAAGCTACCAATTTACACACATGTTCATCTATCAAATATAAGTTAACAAAGTATGGAAAGAGGATTACCTCAAGTCTCCTTCTAGATTTGTTTGGATATCGTTACGCAGCTAATAAGAACTCCCTCAAAGCCAGCTCCAAATCAATTCCTGCACAAAGGAAAGGCAAACACAATCACAACATACAATCTTGAAAACTAATATAAGAATGGACAATGAACATCTATTTGCATACAGCTAAACCACTCATCTAAACGAGTATTGAAATGAACAACTCAATGAACAATTTTAACGACACTATGGAGTAGGGAACACAACTGCAGTTTTGTATTAATAATAGAAGATTGATTACAACCATCTATTGTCTTAGTCTTCCCTTGCCCCTTCCTCTTCTCTCTCTCTTTCAACTCACTTATTCAAGTGTATGATAGTTCACAACATCTTAGTGGGGTATCCTTTCAAATGCACTGACCCCTTTCACAATAACCCTCACTTCGCTTATATAGCAATCGAGTTAGGGTTTCCAAGCTCCCATTTGCCTTCTTTTCTTAGATTAGAAATCCTCCAAATATCTTGAATTTGGATGTTTCCTTACTTTTCTTGAGAAAATTTAGGGATAAATATCTAGATATTTGTGAGTCAATTCATTGGCTTGACCCATTGAACTTCCCTTAGTTTCACTAACACTGACTCTTCACTAGTAACATGAGCTAGTGGGGTCACTAACGCTCCCTTAGGCTTGGTAACAAGATTTATAAAGCAATTTTTTAGTGTGCAACCATCATTAGTGTGGAATCAAGGCCTCCAATTGTGGTCTTTGCTTCAGTCATCATGTCTTTCACGTCTGAGTTGATGAGGAGGTCATTTTGTTGTATAACACAGCTTTAACGCATCCCTAACTAGGGGTTGATATGCATTCGCACTGCTAGGACAACGAAATGTGATATTTCCCAAACAACGCTAAGTATCTTATTTATCTTATTAACATATCCTAATTAGCATTGCATAGACAGATGTTATTACTTGTGTGTACTTAACCAATATAATTATACGCATTCATGCATCATATAAGCATTAGTAGTGAAATTCATACCCCATATAACAAATGCATAAATAGGAAATAAACACGCATAAATTATAAAAAACTTCTCTTTAATGATAATTCCATATGATTACAGACTCGAATCACCCTGCGTACTAAGTTGCAAGGGCTCGTGCACTCAAATGTAGACTTCTAGGCCTCTGCATACTTAGCTGTAGAGCCTCTATCTACACTACGACCCAAGCTTAGAATTCTACTCCAAAGATATGACTCAATTATTCGTCATTGATTTCATGCCTTGACTACTTAGAGCTTCGCTCTATTAATACAACCGACATCACATTATCAAAATAAGGGCAGACAACCATATGATTCTTTAACAACTACACGCTCCGCAACCACAAAATGCAGAAACTTTACATTAGGATTACAAAAATTGGACCAAAATACGTGCTTTAAGCCCCAAAACTGCCCTTGGGGGATCCCGCGCCCCATAGGCCCCCAACAAAAAGCATCATGACTCACCCTTGAGTCACTCTATAGGTGTGGAGATCTTAGCATGAAGACCTCACAAATCTGTTTGGTTCGCTGCAACTTCGGCAGCACACTAAGTGGCTACCCGTTGAACTTCCTCCATGTGTTGTTGAGTGATCGCTGCTACTGAACTGCTACCCTGAATCCTCTGCTAAGTTTCTTGCAGTTGCGTGAGCTTTCCTTCAATGGAGGCTATTAATCGCATAAACCTCATCAATCCATGGTTGTAGACGCGCTTTTAAGACTACTTTCTTATGCCGAGCTGCATCCATCTGTTCCTTGAGCACCTTTGCTTCTTGCATCCTTGCAAGCTTTTGTGTAATGGAAACTCTCTACATGGACCCTTTTACCTCATCATACTACTATTGTAGCTTGCGTGCCTCCATCTCTAGGTGCTCTACATTTGGGTCCTTTTGCAAGGTGGTTAGGACCTTGAATGATTGTTCGAATAGCTGCATGCAGTCTACCACTGCACTGTCAACAACCGTTGTTGATGTTGTAATAGCAGAGGTCGCTATTCCTTGATCTCTGGCAAAGTTGAAGGCTGAGCCTTCAAATGTAGTTGTACGATATACAGGTTTAGCTCCAACTGAACCCTAGCCATCTCTACTCTAACGTCGCAAACCCCTGTTACCAATTTGCAGATGCGCGCCTCCACTGGTTATTCTACCTGAATGTCCAACACTTGGACCATCTAATAGGCTTCCTCTACAACCTGCATTATCTGCTTATTTTGCTCCATTAATTCATTGTGCTACAGGCCCAACTATTCAAGGTTAATGCGCTACTCGCTTATCATGTGTAGTGAGCGACTCTCCCTAGCTCAAAGTTTTGCGATGACTCCATCCTGCAAGAGATAGAGCTCCTTCTCTATAGTAAGTGCCCCATCTGGTAGCACTATCATGTTGGTCACCCTTGTGTGCAACATTTCCTCGGAAGCCGAAGTGCCGATCATGAGGCTAGTGGACAGTATGCTAGCCTATGGAGTGCATACCTACAACTCGTACAACCGTATCTTGAGAGCCTCCAATACCAGCTACTATTATTCTTCAAATCATTGGAGGGCATTCATGGCGACATCCCTCACCATTTCACCCATGTCATGCAAATCCCCCTTAGTGAGGGTGATTGGGTCGAAGGACGCTTTGTATGCCTTGGTTTTCTTCCATGACACTGTCTACTCTCGTGGCCGTGGATGCTTGAGCTGGGTGGACATCATCTGTGGGTCCACACCGCCTTGTTTTGTGTATGTCTTTGGTTCAAGCGAAGGTGACTTCTGTCCTTTACACTCTTCTTCTCCTATTTTCTGTTGTTCCACCAACTTTGCAGCATCACACGCTACCTATGCCTTAGCCGCTGCTTCCTCTTTTATGTGCTTCTCTGCCAGTTGCGCCATTCGAAGCTTTGTCTCTTACTTCTTGCACTGCACAGTGGACTTGTCTGTTTCCACTGTCGAGATAGCTGCAACGCGCCACTCCGGTGGCAAAGACTCAAGGACTGTAAATATTACATCATTGGTCGCAAGGCATGGTAAATCATGCCATGTCTTCGTAGGGTCCTTCCATGCCCTGATGAAGACATAGTGAAAAGCTGCTTTGAAATCGCCATGTCTTTGTAGGGTCGTTCCATGCCCTGATGAAGGCATAGTGAAAATCTACTTTGAAATCTGCAAATATCTATAAACTATTATAGATTGTGGGTGAAAAACACAGCTTGCGATTGATCCCCATCCGGATAGTCATCTCCACCAATATCCAAAATATCTTGATCTCCTTTATCCATTGTGCATCCTTGGTCACCCACAATGAACCATACTTCACTGCCTTAGGAAGGTCTGGCACGACCGAAGGGAACTGGCTGTCTTCAGGCAAGTCTAATGCCACAAGTACTATTGACAATAGGAGCCATGTGTAATGAAATGTTTTTCGCTTCTCCTATGCCTTGTGATAGTTTGCAAGGAACTCGCTGCATAGATAGTTCGCCCGATTGAACTGGACTCCTTTTGTGCATTGGGCCACGAGTGCAACCATGGGCATGGGCACCTCATCCGTGTAGCACTTTCGCATCACCTTCCATGCTAGGATTTGTGTCAATCCCTTGATGGTAGGTTTGTTAATTCTAGAGATGGTGTATCCTCAGTTTTTCTTTTCCAGCTTGAACCTCTTCTTCATTACTTTTGTGAGGGCCAACTTGCCACCTTTTCCACCATAAATGTTGGTTGGATCCTCCTCGGAGTAGGGAAACCATGTAATTCAGTGAATCAAATGGTCGGTGATGGGGATGGGCTCCTATAGCCACAAACACCCATCATGCACCAAGCAGAGCAGTTTCCTAATGATGAAGATGGTCACTAGGGTGCGGTGGTAATGCAGTACCCAGAGCAGGTTAAGTAGCTTGACTTTCTCTACACCTCTAGGCCATGTGCACGGCTAAAATTGAATTGTTCCAACCATCTCGTCAATCCTCTAGCACATTAGCTTCACAATCACTAAATTCAGGAACTTCTCATGGTTTGTGAGGTCCCAATCTTCAAATTTCAATATGGAAACCCACCCCAAGTGTGGTCCCTAAAAAATAATATCATCTGGGAGTAGTAGAGTTTGGAGAGAGATCTTTCTCTCATCTATATCCTTTGGCACCTTCATTTTACCCTTGCACGGAGGAAAATATTCTGACAACCATGTAATAGGGTCTGCACCCTGGCTTTCAACATCCATCTCTACATCCTCCTCCTCCACCAGGATTTCTTCATACTCTTCATCATTGGCCTCCAGATTAATGGCCTTCCCCTTTTCTTACAATGTGAACTTGGTCCTCAGTGGCTTTCTGGGTGAGACGTGCATCGAGATCATGGCCTACTTATCCTTCTTGGGACTTGGTGTTCATAGTGATTTAGGGACCTCAACGATTATTCCGACACTCTATGGGGCTTCCACTTCCACAATTTCTTGTGCAGCTTCTGTGGGTGTTGACATCATTCTAGTCAGAAGGTCTTGCGTCTCCTTTGGCAATGTTTCAAACACTGAACTTGCTCTCAAAGCCTCAAAGTTCGAAAGGTCCATACACACTTGATAGCACAACAACTCAGTTCTCAAAATTCCAAGTGTTTTTCGCTAGACAACCACTTGTAATTTATAGGGCGTTTTGAATTTGAATTCAACCGTTCCTGCCACATTCAGTCCATAAATGCTAGATTGGCAGCAGATTTTCAATAATCTAGCCCATAAAGTTCACCTCAAATTCTTGCCACCCGCTCCATTTTGCCTCAAACCAACCATCAAATCGTGAAGAATGACTTTAACGGTCACTTTCCAGCCGAACTACATGCCAGCGCAACTATCTTCGCACTTTCACCGACCCTATGACACTTCACTACTTCGTGCATCCTGATATCATGCAGCTCTTGGGAATTGTAGTTTATAGCCCCACGCCTCCTTTTAGTGTCCTAAAGTGCTAAGACTGTGCTTCTATCAGCTAGTCAGATGGCCAGACCACATATGTATGGCTTCAAATGACTGCCATTCACTTTTCCTGGGAAGGGATCTCAATTTAACTCAACCAACTAGACGTGCCACCATCGGTAATATCCCTAATAACATATGGCCCCATCCAATGCATTCTTAGTTTCCCTAGAAATTTATCAAACTTATTGTCATAAAATAGAAGCAAGTCATTCGCCTTAAAGGTGTGCAACTTAATATGCCAGTCGTGCCATGCCTTTTTGCACTTCTTTTGGACTTGCTAGTGAAATCCAGCCAAAAAGCTTTCTTCTTCGAGCTCATCCTCTTCCATGGCTCCACAATCCATCATATCTATGAGTGCTATGATGCATAGACTAGGCATGATATATTCCATACGAATTATGGCTTCAACCCCATAGACCAACCTAAAGGGTGTTTGTCCCGTTAACTTCTTACATGTCATCTAATAAACCCATAATACTATAGGTATGTGTAGGTCCCAATCATTTTGCTAAGAATTGCATACCTTGGTTGTCATGGTCTCCAATACGTTGTTGAATGCTTCCACTGTCCCATTAGCCTGTGGGTGAGAAGGTGTGCTCTTTTGACGGTACACCTGAAATTCCTCCGTTAGTGCACCAATCATCTCATTCAAAAAGTGTGTACCACGATCATTCATCAAGAGATTTGGACAGCCAAATCGCATCAGTACATGCTCAAACAGAAACTTCGTGGTAGTCGTGCCTGTGAAATCCTTCACCAGCTACACTTCTGCCAAATCAGTGAAGTACTCTGTCGTAATGATAATATACATCACGCTTGTCTTTCCTTGGGGTTGAATTGGTCCTACAAAATCTATTGCTCACTTCTCGAAGGGTTGCAATGTCATTTGTGGATTCAAAGGTATTTCATTCCTCCATGATGGCCTACCTATTCTTTGACATACGTCACACACCTTGTAATATGCTTTTGAATCCTGATAAAGGGTTGGCTAGCACAACCCTGCACGTAGAATCTTCTATGTGGTTGCTCTTCTTGCATAATTTCCTCCTGCGATGCCCCCATGAGCATCCACGAGGATGCTCCTTAGTTCAAACTCAAGTACATACCTTCGTAGTATCTCATCATTCCCCATATTGTATAGATGCCCAACAATGATAGAGAAATATGTCTTGCACACCACTAATTCCTTCTTTTGTTGGACAAAATATCCTTTTGGCATAGTTCCTATTGTGAGGAAATGTATTATGTCCTTGAAATGTCCATCCGCGACACAGACAACAAAAAACCACGAGTCAGGTAATCCTTCCTCCAAATTAGTAGGTTCCTCCCCAGTCTCAATGTGCGATAGGTGATCTGGTCCTGCGTTCAATCATCGAAGCTTCACAACAACTTCAAAATCATATTCTTCGAACAATAAAATCCATCTGCAGATGTGCCCCCCCCAAAACAAGCTTCTTGACCAAGTACTTTAGCACGGAGTATAGGTGCACCTGCCCAGGTTGGGGATTTTCTCCATAGGCCTGCATCCATGTGCGTGGATCATTCTACCCATCGCACTTGTCTATCAATCACATCTTAGGCCTCCCAAATCATCTCCACATCATTTTTCTACATTCACGCTAATCATCAAAACTTCCCTTGTGCGTACTCCACAATCTTGTAGGCGTAGCACGCAGTGCCTAGTCCAAGGCCTGGAAGCATTACTTTTCTAGCACCTCCCCTTCAAATGCATCCAAAAAGACATCTACCTCATTCAGAGCATCATAAATAGGCATATTTCTTACCTTTGACGATACGCAACACAACGACCTGGTCATCATATTGTAATTCAATGTAGTTACTTCATGTAACCGATTCTTCCAGTGTTCTATTCCTTCCTCAGAATCTGAAGTGCAAGAACTCTCGTACTCCTATGTAATGCTCCCATTCATGGTGGGATTCACCTAGTCTTGGTCTCATGCTGTTATCTCATAGATGCGGTCCAAATCATCATCGCTCTCATAGTTGCATACTAGCTCTCTATAGCATGATCCTTCAACAAGATTCAGGGTTATTATTACGCGCAATGATTTCTTCTCAAATATCATTTTTTGCTTCTAGAGATTGATTACCCCGTTCATATCACTAGCCCAGTCAATTCCCAAGAGCGCAAGGTAGGGATTTCTATGATCAATAATATCTATGAATTCAAATTCTGCCAGCACGCTCGCTCACTCAATATCCACGATTACTCCCTGTAGCCGCCCCATGGGTATTATTTTATGTTGATTCACCATCCTAAGATGAATTGGATACCATTGCAGCACAGGTCTCCCAATTCACTCCAATGTCTATTTTGGTAGAAAATTCACATCTGATCCCAAATCTAGGATGACTTGATCCATTTTGTATTCTTCGATCTATGTGGTAAGTCTCTTTTCACGTCTTGTCCTTGTCTTATGCTTTCCAATCTTTTGGACTATGCATGGTTCACCTAGTGGGCTCCCATCATGTCTAATGATGAGCTCCTATAGCCCTTTCATAGCCTTACTATCACGCAATAACTTCATACATGTTTCAAGGAAAGTTGTGAGCATGGAGGGGTCCATCTCTAGCTCTAGTTTATCTTTTCTTCCTGAAGTGGAGGCCTCAGTGAAGCTCTTCTTAGCTTCCATGAAGGTCTCCCGAGCGCGCTCCAAATCGAACTCATCCTCTTTCGGTGGGGCTTTGAGAACCCATGTACTATCTTCCAGTGATTTCCCTTTGTCATCTCCTATCACAATCCCACTTCAAAGCACTGTATTTACGTTCAGATCTTCCTCGCGTGGCTCAGATCGCATCATCTGCAAGTTCTGAGCTGGGGCACATGGTAGCCTCCTCTGTCATGCATCCTAACTATTAGTGTAGGACAATATTTTGTCTCATGATCAAACAACGTGAAATAATTGCATGACATGTGCATTAAATTAGTGTAATCATGGTCATAGTGTCCTAACCCTCCACAATTGTAGCAAATAAACTATTCGTGACCTCTACCAGGTCCTCCTCTGCCTTGACCTCATTCGCACCCTTGAAATCATGTCTACGCCATCCCTGCATTTTGGTCAATGGGTCATGTTTTTGGCCTAAACCCTGTAGGCGAACGTTCTATCCATCATCAATTCATAGTTTCTGCAAGTATGCTTTTCATGTCCCACCGACCTACAAAAGCTGCAGACCAACTATTGTGGAGTTTGTGTATACTTTTGTAACAAGTGGCAGTGCTCCATGGCATGTTTTCCTGCTTTTTGATAGATATCGCACCACAAAGTAGGCATTATGCTAGGTCCTACTTGAGATTCTAGCCTTAAAGGCATCGGTCCTCCTCCTCCAAGGTAATTTGTTAAGACTGGGCAATGGCCTTTGTCATGAACCTGAATCTTGAATTTTACGCACCATACTTCTTCATGTACCTTTGGCTGAACTTTCCTATCCTATTTCAGACTTGGCATCTCAAGGCACAAATTCTTTACCTGCACATGGATCTACTGAATTCCTAGGTTAGGATCTTGCATTGGGGTCTCATGTAATCTCATAGCAATCTCTATGGCCTCTTCCTGAGTTTTTGTCTTCTACTGCAATAGTGCACTCCTTAAATATGGTACTAGTGAAGCTGCAAACCACTCATGATGTTGTCCATTTTTCAAATGCATATTGGCTTCGTAGATCATCCATTTCAGCCTCTGATCTAGTTCCCAAGGAATCTCATGTGGTATCATTGCGATCTCTTTGAATCCCACAATCGATAGTGCTCATATTTAGGCCTGCTAAATTCCCTATTTAGTGCTACTTGGATGTTTGTGACTCTCGCATTCGGGTTATCGTTTGAGTACTTAATATACCAGGTTAGCATGATCCTGCAGAGCACTAACCAACATCTCTTCTTATGGTCATTCGTAACACCTTGTGCTTCCCATACAACTCTTACAATGAACAATAATTGGTCTAGATCCTCATTTCGCAAACCTTTGAACATAGGAAACTTCAGTGTATTTTCCATACTGAATCATGGTGGTGATGGACATGGTATGGGTGAAGTTGGAGGTGATGGCAGTGAAGATGGAGGTGGTGTGGGTGGAGGTGGTATTCACCGAAATTCCTATCTTATCAACTGAATAACACTTCTCAATCCCTTCTTTGTCTCCTTGTGGAGGTGAAATCAAGGGGCTATTCCCTAGACCCTTATTTCCTTCGTTTCTATAAATTCTTCCACTTCATGTAGACCTGAACATCAAGGTAGTTGCATAACCCATTTTTCACACAACAACATTTTAATCCAATTATTGAGAGATTTTATGTACTTACCTCGTGGTCCTTTGAGAGAGCGTCACTCTGCCTTACTATAGCTGACTAAGGTGTCGACTGTGAACTCAGTAAAAAATCCTCCTATAATTTGATCGAGCCAATGATCGATGGTGTGCACGATCTTATCATTTGATGCTTCCAACCTTCGCACTAGCTCTGGGTCCACACAATATGACTATCAAGCTTCCACCTTCCTTGGCTATCTGCTAGCTTTGTGATCCACTCATATAGCTTAGTAGAGAAGGAAACGAAAAATATTTCGTGGATATCCATATATAGGAAACTATCTAGCCACTATTCTTTTAATAGTCGCGGCTTTCTGTTCTCCTGCGTCGCGAACTTGTGAATTCTTTTGTCCAACTAGCCTTCGATTTCTTTCTTAGTTGGATTCCAGTGATACGACATCACACATCTCTCATGCAGATTCTGGTCACAGCAATGGAACCATTTGTTGGCTTGTGGGGGCCTGACCCAGGTTCAACATTAGTTAGACAAAGAAATCCCTACACTACTAGCCCTTTCGGCGTTAGCCCATGGAGCACAGACTGAAGTCTCACCCGAAGTAGTATGGGGGGATGCTGGAACCAATTTTCTGCACTGATGAGATGGATGTGATGTTGGTTTATTCCAACTATATCTACCTTTGCGTAGGTTGCTTATTCCTCTTTTTTACCCTTCAATAGCTTCACGAATTGTTACAATCGACTTTTGCACAACCCTAACTAGGGGTTGATTTGGTTTTCTACTGCTAGTGCAACGAACTGTGATATTTCCCAAACAACACTAAGTATCTTACTTATCTTATTAACAAATCGTAATTAGATTCACATAAATAGTTGTTCATACTTTCATGTACTTAACCAATACAATTAGACAGATTCATGCATCATATAAGCATTAGAAGTGAAATTCATACCCCATATAACAGATGCATAAATAGGAAATAAAGATGCATAAATTATAGAACACTTCTCTTTATTGATAATTCTAGATGATTACAGACTCGAATCGCCCTGTGCACTCAACTGCAGGGGTTTACGTACTCAGCTACAGACTTCTAGGCCTTTGCACACTCAGCTACATAGCCTCTACCTACACTACAACCCAAGCTTAGACTTCTAATCCAAAGATATGACTCAATACTTCGTCATTGATTTCATGCCTTAACTGCTTAGAGCTTTGCTCTATTTATACAATCCCATGGTCCGCAGACCATGGGTAGATTTTTTACAACTGACACTACATTATCAAAATAAGGGTGGACAACTTGATGTCTCTTTAGCAGCTACGTGCTCCGCGACCACAAAATGTGTATTCTTTACATTAGGATTAAAAAAATTGAACCAAAATATTGGCTTTAAGCCCCAAAACTTCCCGTGGGGATCTCACACCCAACAACCACTATTGGGCTTACCCAATGAGACTTTTCCACTAGTTCAATAATATCTTCGATGAGCATATTATCTAATAGAGTGTAGGCCCTTTCCTTATACATCAGATTAAGGAAATAAGGTCTTTGTTTCATAGGTTTCACATCTGGTTTCAGGGTGATCTTCATGACACCCAGGTCTCCCATTATTCCCTTCATATTAGAAAACTTCAGGGGGAACAAATCCTGACATTCACGGAGGAGCTTAGAAACCTTATCTATTGTTGCGTCATCTGAATAGTCCCCAATCTTCACAAATTTCAGCTCCGTCTTTGTGCCAATGTTGACCTATCTAGTTTTTAGTAACACGATTATGTCTAGATCATCTATCTATGGTCCTTCAACCTCGTGGTCACCCTCGTTTTCTGGAATATTAATATTTCTAGTATCATAGTCTTCTTCTTCAACGATCACGTTATAGCATTCCATCACGTGGCTCAGTTGGGTAGTGCAATCAGGTTGAATCGGGTCCAAAGGATCCTGCAGTATCCTAAAAATTGCTTATTTAACTTCCTATAGTACCACATCAATACATTCAAACCCATCCTTAAAGCTGAATGTCATTATAAACTCATGGCACAAGATGCCCCATTCTTCAGTGCTATGGTGAAGCTATGTTTTCAAGTACCAATTCATTGGTATGTGTTGGCTTGGTGGGGCCTGGCCCAGGTTCAACATTTCTTAGTCAAACAAATCCCTACACTACTAGCCCTTTCAGCATCAACCTACGGAGTGTGGACCAAAGCCTCACCCAAAGCAATATGGGGGGATGCTTGAAGCAAGTTTCTACACCCTGAGATGGTTGTGATGTCAGTTTATTTCTTCTATTGTTGATCTTCCATAGATCACATATCTCTAGGGCTTTGTCATACTAGCCATTTATTATGCCCTTCATTACCACTGCGAAGGGGTATGATTGACCTTCACGTAGCCCTAACCTATGGTTTAGGTACTTTCGTGTTGCTGGGTTATTGTATCATGCAGATTTCCAAACTAGCTTAAGTGTCTTACTTATATTATTAAACAATCACAATTACCGCCACGTAAACAAATATCCTTAATTGTGTTCACTTATCTAATGTAATTACATACATTCGCGCGTCACATGAGCATTATAAATGAATTCATACACAATATGACAAGATGCATTAACAAGAAACAAACACACAAAATTTGTAGAATGCTTCTCTTTATTGGTTTCTTCAGATGATTACAGACTCTATCCGCCCTACGGACACAACTATAGGCATTTACACACTCAGTTTTAGACTTCTACCCTAGGTGTCTGTGCACTCTGTTGCAGAGCCTCTGCCTACACTAAGACCCAAAACATAGACTTCTCTCCTTATCACTGAAGACTTCTTCTACAGCTTCTTATCACTTCTAGAACTACTTACAGATTACTTACTTAGCACTCTTTATACAATCCAATGGTCCACAGACCATGGGTAGATCTTTACAGACAACTTTACTTTACAAAATAAGGGTGGACAACCCTTTATGACCCATGACACCTTCACACTTTGTGCCCACAAAATGTGGAGACTTTACAACTTTAATATAAAATTCGGCCCAAAACATGGCCTTTTAGCCCCAAAAATTTTCTTGGGGGATGCCGTTCCCAATAGGCTCCTAACAAAAATATCATGCCTTGCCCTCGAGTCGCTCGACAGGTGTGTAGATCTTAGCGTGAAGACCTCCCAACTCGACCCATATGACTGCGACCTCGGTAGTGCACTATGAAATAACCTACTTCGTGTCTTTAACGATATGTTGGGTCACTACTCCTAAACTCTCAGCCTAAAGCTTTTCCTGAGTTGCTTGTAGAGTCACAAGACTTCCTTCAATAGAGGTTGTCACCTTGTAAGCCTTATCTAGCAAGAGCTTCAGTTGTGCCTTCAACACTGCTTCTTTGTGCAACACTTCATCCACCTGCTCTTTCAACTTCTTGGCCTCCTACATCTTTGTCAGTCTTTGTGTGAGCATGATTGTTCATGCTATTCCCTCGACCTCATCATAGTGTTGCTGCAAATCACACACTTATGTCTCCAGTCGTTGTACCATATGGTCCTCCTACAAGCTCATCAAGACCTCGAATGACTGCTCAAAAATGTTGGGTGTAGTCTACTACTACACTGCCAACTGCCGTTATTGCTTCTGTGGTAGTAGTTGTCCACTTCTCCTTTACATCTAGTGGGGTTGAATAATGGGCCTTCAACTGTAGCTCAGTGATATTTAGGTTCAATTCCAACTGAACCCTCGCCATTTATGTACATGCGTTATGCATCCCCATGGCCAGCTTGCGAATGCACACCTCAACTGGTTCTTCCTCAGGAATGGCCAACTTTGGGACCATTTGGCATGCCTCCTTGATGACCTGTATAATACGCTTATTTTGGTTGGTCACCTCAATCACAGTGGAAATGGTAGAGTCTCATTGTAGTTCCATCTACTCATTACTAATCTGCTTCTCACTAATCACCTGGAGGGCACAGTGCTCATGAGCCCTTAGCTCCGCAATCACTCCATCCTACAAAAGGTGGAGCGTTTCATTAGGGAGCACTGCTAGATTCAACCCTACTCCCTTTAGGGCACTGATAGTTGGCCTGTAAGCTCCATTCTCCATGGTCAATGCTCCATCAAGAAGCACTATTGCACTAGAGGCTTTTATGCACAACATCTCGGCAGCTTCTAAAGTGCTGATAGTAGGACTGGTAGAAACTGTGCCAACCTGTGGTGCACGGGTTTGTAGCTACTACAAACCTATCTGGATAGCCCCCAAGATTATTTGTCGCTGCTGCTGAAATTATTGTAAGGCCTCTATGGTGACATCCTGCACCTTGTCACCGATGTCATGCAAATCGCCCTCTATGAGGGTGATCGGGTCCAGGGATGTCTTAGTAGCCTTGGATTTCTTCTTCGACCCTCCTTTTCTTGCTCCCTCGGACACTTGATGTGGGCAGACATCACCTGTGGGTCTGCACCATGCCGTTCTGTCTTCTCTTCCATCTCTTTCTCTATCTTAGGTGAAGGCAACCTTGTGCCTTTGTCAGAGCCTGACTCTGTTGCACCCATTTGCTTCTCTCTCTGCTGAGCAGCATCGCGCTCTACCTAGGCCTTGTCAGTGACTTCCTTCTTTCTCTTCTCACCCAGCTATGTCATGTTTAGCTTGGCCTCCTCCTTCTTTCTCTATGTAGCAGACTTGCTTCATCCTATCTCCAAGTCTATTATAGTGTGCCACTCTATCGACCATCGATCAAGTATTGCATCAATGGCATCATTCGTCGCTATATACATAGGGTCCTTCCACGCCTTGATTGCCACATGGTGAAAATCTACTTTAAACTCTGCGCAGCCCTATAGGTTGGAAAACACCGTAGGCGACAACCACAGCTTGAGATTTATGGCCATGAAGATATTCATCTCCATCAAGACCTTGGTGTCCTTGATGCACGCTGCATCCTTGGTTGCCCATAACAAAGCGTACTTCATTGCTTCTAGTAGGTCTGGCATGACCAAAGGAAATTGGTTGTCCTCTAGTAGCTCCCCTGCTACCAGCACAATAGACAGGAAGATCCATGTATAGTAGAATGTCTTGCTAAGCTCCTATGCCTCACGGTAGTTCACAAGGAACTCATTGTAGAGATAGTTTGCCTAATTGAATTAAACCCCTTCAGCGCACTTGGTTGCTAGTGCGATGATAGGTGCCTCAGTGCGACAATTCCTCATCACATTCCCTGCTAAAATCTGCATAGCTACCTTTACAGCAAGGTCATAGATATTGGATATGGCATATCCACATGACTTCTTTACCAGCTTAAACTTGTCTTTCATGGCCTCTGCGAGGGCCTGCTCAAGTCCTTTTACACCAAATATCATGGCCAAATTTTCTTCTATTTAAGGCAGCCACGTCATCCTATGGATCAACCTAT
This sequence comes from Pinus taeda, assembly GCA_000404065.3. Taxonomy (NCBI): domain Eukaryota; kingdom Viridiplantae; phylum Streptophyta; class Pinopsida; order Pinales; family Pinaceae; genus Pinus; species Pinus taeda. Next base: position 511,557 of record APFE031240651.1, on the reverse strand, counting down.
TAGTGATGGATATTTCATCCTCCAACCATAGACACCCATCATGCACCAAGCATAGCAGCTTCTTGATGACCAATATTGTAATCGGGGTGCGGTTATAGTGCGACACCCATAGCAAGTTGAGAAATCCTACTTCTCTACTCCTCTGAGCCACTTTTGTGGCTCCAACAAGGTCATTCTAGTGGTTTTATCGATAATGCAATGCATCAATTGCTCAGTCACCAGGTGTGGGAACTTCTCGTGGTCAACCAAGTCCCAATCTTCAAGTTTTAATAGAGGAACCCACCCCAAGTGCAGTCGTTCAAAAATATATTTCATCCAGCAGGAGAGGGGTTTGCAAGGGGACCTTGCTCTCATCGATATATTTCGGCACCTTTGTCTTTCCCTTGCACGGAGGGACATGCTCAGGCAACCGATTGATAGAGTCAGCACCCTAGGCTTCAACTTCCTCCACGTCTACTCCCACATCCTAATCATCCATCAGGATGTCTTTGATTCTTCCTCCTCTGGCTCTAGATTGATGGCTTTGCCCTTCTCTTGTGCTGTGGGGGTGTTCTTCGGTGGGCTTCTTCTTGGTGTTGTACGCACCGGTATTACAAATTTCCTTCCCTTTTTATCCTTTGTGCTCTTCTTGGTTGGGGTGGGCTTTGGTCTCGGCGTCATTGGTGATTTCGGGACTTCTTTTTATACTTCAAAAACTTCTGAAGTAGCTTCTTCCATAACAATTTTAGGCACTGACTCCTCTGCTATCATTTATTTGGTATCTGTAGCTATTGTAGGTGTCAACATCATGCTTTCCAATAGTTTTTGTGACATCTCTAGTAAATTCTCAGATGTTGGACTCACTCTCAGAGCTTCGGAGAGTTCTCGTTTCATGTGCGCCTGAGAGTTCAACAACTCAATTGTCAAAATGCCAATTGTTTTTCCCTTGGTAGCCACATGTAATTTATAGGGCATTTTGAATTCAAATCCAACCGTTCCCTCCAAATTCAGTTCATTAATGCCAGATTGGTGGCATATTTTCAAGGGTCTGACCCATAAATTTCATCTTAAATGTTGGGTACCCGATCCATTTGGCCTCATTTCTACCGTCAAATCATCAACAATGACTTTAAAGGTCACTTTTTGGCTGACGATCGTGATTTCTCCCTGGGTAGCATAGCTTATTTCACATTTTTGCGAACCTTGTGACACTTCTTTGCTTCGCACAATCCTCCAATCGTGCAGCCCCCCAACCTGGGCAGTGTAGTTTATAGTCCTGTGCCTGCTTTCAGGTGCCTGGAGTGGTAAGACTGTGCTACCTTCATATAGTCACATGGCTAGGACACTGGTGTATGGCTTCAAGAGACTGCCATTCACCTTTCTTAGGAAGGGATATCCATTCAATTTTACCAACTAAACCACTTGTCCATTGGTAATCTCCTTAGTGACATAGGGCCCTAACAAATGCAATCTAAATTTCCTTGGAAATTCATCAAACGTGCTGTCATATAAAAAAGCTAGGTCACTTACCTTAAAGGTGCGCAACTTAATGTGTCCATCATCCCATGTTTTTCACGCTACTTTTGGACCTATTGGTGAAATCCAACTAGAAATCTCTCTTTCTCAAGCTCAGCCAACTGTGCAAGCCTCTCCTCCAAGGCTCCATGATCCATCACACCTGTGAGTGCCGCTATGAACAAACTAGGCACAATGTATTCCATGGGCATCACTGCTTCAACACCATATACAAGCCTAAAGGGTGTTTGTCCAGTCAGTTTCTTACATTTCGTCCAATAGGCCCATAGTACTGCAGGTATGCGTAGGCTCCAATCACTTCACTGGGCATTGCAAACATTGGTCATCATGTTCTCTAGTACTTTATTGAACGCTTCCACTATCCTTTTAGCCTACAAGTGATAAGGTGTGCTCTTCTGATGATATACTTGAAATTCCTCCGTCAGCACGTTGATTGTCTCATTCAGAAAATGTGCATTGTGATTACTCATCAAAATCTTTGGACACCCAAATCCCATCAGTACATACTCAAAGAGGAACTTTGCAGTAGTCACGCCTGTGCAATCCTTCATAGGATGTGCCTTCGCCCATCGAGTCAAATACTTCATCGCGATGATAATGTACCTCGCTCCCATCTTCTTCCTTTGGTGTTGAATGGGCCCCACAAAATCTATCGCCCATTTCTCAAAGGGTTGCAATGTCATATGTGGATTCAAAGGTAGCTCATCCCTTCATGATGGTCTGCCAGTCCTTTGACATACATCACACGCTTTGCAGTAAGCTTTTGAATCCTAATGGACGTTTGGCCACCACAACCCTGCATGTAGAATCTTCTGCACGGTCTCTCTCCCTTCATAATGTCCTCCCGTGGTGCCCCCATGAGAATTCACGAGGATACTGCTCCTTTCAAACTCTGGTACATATCATTGCAATATTTTGTCAAATACCATTTTGTATAGATGACCAGCAATCACAGAAACATCTATTGTGAGCACCACTAACTCCTTTTATTGGATGGTGTATCCTTCCAGGGTAGTTCCTGTTGTTAGGTAGTGTATGACATCTTCAAAATGACCATTTGCGATGCACACTATAAAGAGCTATGCGTTAGGAAATCCTTCCTCCAAATTAGTGGGCTTCTCCCATGTTTTGATGTGTGATAGATGGTCTGGTCCTGAATTAATCCATTTAGGTTTCACAATAAATTCAAAATCATACTCTTGGAACAATAACAACCACCTGCAGATTCTCACCCCCAACGCAGGATTATTGACTAGGTATTTCGACGCAGAATGATCCGTATACATCTTAATATGGTCAACCAACAGATAGTGTCTAAAATTCTGGTGTGCATAGAATGATCCATATACATCTTAAAATCATCAACCAGCAGATAGTGTCTAAACTTCTGGAGTGCGTATACCATGGCTAACCCTTCGAGGTCGGTGGTGGAATAGTTCTTCTCCACCTTGGATAGCCTTCTACTTGAGAACACTATAGATGGTCCAAGTCTTCTCCACCAACCTGTGTTAGTAGTGCTCCTAGTGCTATAAAGGACACGTTAACATGGACATGAAACTCCTTCTTCCAATTTGGGAAGACTAGAATCAGTGCAGTGACCATATTTTATTTTAATACATCCAATATTTCCTTACAGTCCTTGTTCCATCAAAATGTGACATCTTTCTTCAACAACTTCTCCATAGTCATGGTGATCTGGGTATATCCCTTGATAAACTTTCTGTAATATCTTGTATGTCCTAGGGTAGCGCATATCTGTTTCACACTCCTCGGCACTTCTAAGTTAAGTATCACCGTGATCTTCACTGGATCCACCATCAGTCCTTGTCTACAAACCACATGACCCAACAAGGTCCCAAAAGGAACACAAAACATGAACTTCTTCAGATTGAGCCTTATCTAGTATCTTCGATAGGTATCTAGCACCAGGCGCAAACTTGCCACATGGCGCGTCACCAGCCCAAACACAGTCTAGTCATCAAAGTATAATTCTAGGAACATACGAATACATTCCTTGAATGTCACAACGACTACACGCGAGAAAATCGTAGGTGGCTTCTTTAATCTAGAAGGCATTACAATGTACTGAAAACACCCCCACTTAGTCATGAAGGTCATCTTGCTCCTATCCTTCAATGTGATTTTGATCTGGTGGTACCCAAAGAAACCATCAGTGAAGGAATATGATTCCTAGCCACCTACATTGTCCAACACTTCATCAGTGAACGGAGTCAGGAAAGGATCATGTACGCAAGCATCATTCAACTTCCTGAGATCTACACATATCCTTATTTCATCCTTCTACTTCTTTTCCTATACCACCATTGGGCTTACCTAATCAGATTCTTCTATAGGTTCAATGATAACTGCCACGAGCATCTTGTCTAGCTCTAAGCAGACCTTCCCCTTATACTTTGGATTGAGACTGTAAGGTCTTTGCTTAACCGGCTTTGCATCAGGCTTCAACTTGATCTTCATAACACCTAGGTCCCCAATTACCCCTTTTAGATCTATAAAATTGGTAGGGAATAAACCCTGGTATTCGCAGATCAATTCAGTGACCTTATCCACTATCGCATCATCCCAGTAATCTCTAATCTTCACAAATTTGGGCTCTGCCTCCATACCAATATTTAAACAATGTGAACTTTGAAACGAGAACTCTGGCCAAAAAACATCAAAAGAACATTAAAAATAGTGCTAAAAAGGAAAGTGTGTATACTGGAATGATGGATTTTTTTTTAGGGACAATTTTGAACATGTTTTAAAAATGGAAGTGAAAAAAAAAATTTCGTGCAAAATATAGCTTGAAAACAAAAAGTGATTATACTAGAACGATGATTTTTTTTTTAGGGTCAATCTTCAAAATTTAAAAAAAATGCTAGTAAAATGATCTAACAACATAAAAATGACTCATAACTTCTCATTTAACACCATATGGAAGTCAAAATTTTATTTCAAGAGACAATGCATACATCAGTTAGATAAATTGTCAGAAACAATTATTCAAAATCACTCATATTTTCTTGCATGCCATCATAATTCACATCTTCATATGAGTGACTGGACGCTGATGAAGATCTTCCATATTCTTCTCTTTCATCAACTAGTGCCCCATCTGAGTCTACATGCATGCCCATCATTTCAGGTTTCAAATTCTTCTAGATCTACGATTGGATTCAGCAGACTCCCATCTCAATACTATTCCTTCTAGTAACAACCTTTTCAGAATATTTATCATCTTGAAGCGAAGAGTTCCCCTCTTTGTTAAATTGAAGTCATAAACAAGTATGTCAACATCCTCCAGTTTCAATATGTCTATGCGGTGACGATTTATATTGGTACCCTTTCTTTTTCTCTTTCCGCCCTTTTTTTTGTCAACTACCATCTCTGGCTTATACACACCATTGAATGGGTGTGTATTTGTGGCATACCGATGTACTTTAACACTTGTAATATCCTCATTTTTTGTAAAGACCTTTATAAATTTAGCAAGCCATAATGGATAGCCATTGAGATCTCCATCCGCTAACACTATGATCATGCAACCCTCCTTAATATCCTATATTGAACCCTTGTAAAGGTCTTCCATGGCTTCACGTTGTGCACGAGATCTTCTGGAACCAATATACATCTCTCTTTCCTCTGCCTGTGAAGAATTAATGATACCTTGAGATTGTTGCTATTCAACAATGTTTATTTCCTCATTTGCATTTGACACATTTTGTGGCCAAATAAATGCATTTTTCAAAGGTATATCTTCATTTGTTCTTGTTGAAATGATATCACTTTGATTATTGAAAAATGACTCCCACCAAACTGAATCAGCAATGTCAAAGTACTCATATGTATATCTAATACATTTTTTAATTTCTTCTAGGCAATCAGAATAATTTATATCTCTATTTTGTTTGTGTGCATTATGAACTTCACCAAATGATTGTAATAACAATATTTTTGATGCAAATATTGGATGATCTGGAATGAACTTCAAAAATTGCAAACCTGATGACGGTGCCCATTATGAAGTAGTTGAATAATTCTTGCCCCATATTAGTGTTTTCCCATCAATTTTTTTGATACGAAATTGATGTTGGAAGCTGATGTCATTAAGTTGTTCAATGCATTTCCTCTCACCATATGATCCCATAATAAACCTTCACATGTCAACAGTTTCTTCCAACACATCAAAAGTAGGCTTTGGCATGTATGATTTCTTAATACATTCAATTAATGTTGGCAAGCTCCCAACTTCCTTCCTCCTCAATGTGACTGAAAAATGACTAAACATCTGATCAATATGGTCATGAATGTGCCCAACAAGAACGAAACCAATGTTTACCTTCTGAAAAATTCTCAATTCAACAAGCATGTTTAGATATCCAAAAAACAACCTGATTTTTGTTTTCACGGCAAGTGTTGTCCAATTGTAGATACAAAACTTTAGGAAGATTACCAGACCAATGAGAAAGCACATCATGAATTATGGTTATGGTCAGATTTGCATCATTATGAATATTTGGAGCTGTGAAGTACACCTTTGGCAACAATTTCCCATTGAAGACCATACAACCGACCAAGTGATACTGAATAAAATTTTCCTCCTGTAAATTTTTGGGTGTGCGAACAAAATGTGGTAAAAGTGTTTTCTTCTGGTCCATACCATCAATTATCAAACCCAAATATTTATTCGGATTATCATAACATTTCTTTCGATGTTTGTACAACTTTTTCTATTCATTTGTTTGTTGTTCACGATGCTCCTGAAGTTATTTGACAATTGAATCTACGCAACATAAAAGAAAGCCATTAAGAAATATGTTTTCATACTTGATGAATATACAATATTAAAAGTTAAAGTTATGAATGCCTACCTCTTTCTGACCCTTCACATTTGTCCCTTTTTTATTTAAGAGAAGCACATGTACTAAAAATCCCCATCCTTGTCTTCTTAGGAATACAGACATTGTTAAATTCTTTCTTCCATATCTTCACAAAATATTGATATGTAATAAACCGGCCATGTCCCTCAGCACCTTTTGCATATTCTTTGTATAAGTTGTAGATTTTGCATCTCGAAAAATTATCTGGAATATGTATTGTCTCTCTATTTGGCATACACTCTCCATGCTTTGAAAAGAAATCTTTCATCCATGACATTGCAGTGTTTGATAATGGCCCAAACTGTCTTTTATGAGGTACTTCAGAATAAAATGTGGGATCTTTTTCCAAATTTTCTTGAATTCTCGAGAGACGAAAATTCCCAATCGAATGAAACATTTTGAAAGCTTTTCTACAAATAAATAAAGTCTTAATATGATAATCATAACCTGAAAATGTAGATTGCATGCACCCAACTAAATATGAATTTTGCATGCTTTTATTCATTGACAAATATCTCTTCCTGCTCTCTAATGCAAATTTGAAATCCATATGTTTCAAGCAATCTTTTTGGCAACATTCACTTGAAATGAGTGCGCTGATAGAACTTCTTCTTGTCAAATATTTTTCTCTACCCCTTGTATAACTAGAACATCTTGCATTAAGATGAAAATGTCTGCTCCTACTCCTCGATACAATATTTCTTAGCAAAATCTCCATCATTAGATCATCATTTGTATAAGGATTTTTATCATCATTGAGAGGAATGTTATCCACACTATGATCAACTATGCTTTTCAAATACTGACTTGGAGGATATTCTTCATCTTCCCCTTCTTTAGTGCTACTATCATAGTCCATAGAATTCGGACTCAATGGAAATTTTGACTCGATGTTTATTGGATATTCTTCCTCATGTGCATTTTCAATGCTGCTTTCACAGTCCATAGAATTAGGACTAAGTGTATCATCTTGTCCTTCATCATTGCTACCTTTATACTCATTAGAATTAGGATTAAGTGCATCAACATGTCCTTCATCACTGCTGCTCTCATAGTCCTTAGAATCAAGACTAAGAGGACATTGTGACACTCCATTCATTCGAAATTCATCATCGCGCTCTTCATCACTGTTGCTCTCATAGTCGTTAGAATTAGGACTAAGTGGACAACGTAACACTCCAATACTTTGAAATTCATCATCCCGCTCTTCATCACTACTGTTGTCATAATCCTTAGAATTAGGACTAACTGGACACCATGGCACTCCATACTTTTGAAATTCATCAACTCGCTCTTCATCAAAGCTACTCTCATAGTCCTTAGAATTAGGACTAATTGGACATCGTGGCACTCCATACTTTTGAAATTCATCATCCTAGTCTTCATCAAAGCTTCTCTCATAGTCCTTAGAATTAGGACTAACTGGACACCGTGACACTACATACTTTTGAAATTCATCATCATGCACTTCATCACTACTGCTCTCATAGTCCTTAGAATTAGGAATAAGTGGACAGTTTGACACTCCATTATTTTCAAATTCGTTATCACGCTCTTCATCACTGCTACTCTCATAGTCCTTAGAATTAGGACTGAGTGGCCACCATGGCACTCCATTCTTTTGAACTTCATCATCTTTCTCTTCATCAGTATTTCTTTCATAGTCCATAGAATTATGACTAAGTGGACACCGTGAGACTCCATTCCTTTGAAATTTGTCATCAAGCTCATCATCACTACTGCTTTCATAGTCCTTCGAATTTGGACTAAGTAGAATCTATGACTCTTTATTTATTTGAAATTATCCATCCCCTCTTTCATAAGTGCTGCTCTCATAGTCCTTAGGATCAGGACTAAGTGGAAGAATTGACTTTCTATTCATAGTGGAAGAATTCCCACTATATTCATCCATATGAATAAAGTTGTTACGCGATGAAGACGTTGACGCTGTATAAATCGAAACTTCACTATCAGGACAATCCATCTCTTTCAAATAGAAGATGTTGAATGATACAAATGGAGAGTCTCCTAAAAATATTATATAGATTAGAGAATGAAATTTTCCCTCCAAAAATTTCCCTCCCAAAAAATTTCGCGAAAATATTTCCCTCCAAAAATTTTCCAACCAAAAATTTTGTGAAAATATTTCCCTCTTAAAAGTTTGTGAGATTTATTTCACGTCATTATTTTATCATGCAATTTAATGAAAAATGTAAACTTAATTTTTTTTATGAATTAAATCATTCAAGTTAAAATTGTAAACTACAACTTCTACCTAAATTATTTTAATAGTCAAAGTATATAATATTTACTAAACAATTGAATGTTTTTCTAAATTTTTATAATACATTATGAAACAAGTTAATCCCACATTCACCCCGCTATAAAACAATTCCATACTATTCGCTTTATCATATTTTCATTCATCGCCATAAAAAAACTAACATGTTAAAATTTATTAAAACTAATTAATCCTAAATTCACCGTACGGTAAAACATCTCCATAGTTTCACCTATATATTCCATTATCACTATTACTCATGTCACATCAAGGTTTGCTGAGGTTCGTTAAAAGACTTGGAGCAAATTTGTGGAGTAGCTACATTGGGATCAACAACATATTTAACGAAGAATTCCCGCAATTGAAAGGTTAGTTAAATTTTTTTCCGTGAAATTTCTCATATTAAACTAGTTTAACGAAGTAGATTTTTTTTCTAAACTTAAAATTTTTTGTCAACCAAATTAAAAAATAATTCTACCATGAGTATGGTCAGCCCAGGGAAACCCCATCCTGCAATCAACCGGCCACTAGATTTTTTTTATAAACTTAAAATTTTTTGTCAACCAAATTAACAAATATTTCTGACATGAGCATGGTGGGCCCAGGGCAACCCCATCCTATAATCGGCCGGCCACCCACTCCCTCCGCACACCCTTTCAAGCCCCTCCTCGAACTCAGCAACCCCTTTCCCCCCTCACCCTCACCCCCCTTCCACCACTCCCTACCCCACACAAACCCCTCACACCTACCCAACCCCCCTACCTCACTCCCCTGGACCTACCCACCTACCCCCATACCCAACTCCCTTTCCTCTCCCCCTCACCTCACCCCTCGTTTCCTGACTCCCCTTCCCCACTCCCCTATCTCACCCCTCGTTTCCCCCCCGTCCCTACCCTTACCTCTCCCCCTCACCCCTCGTGCCACCCCTACCCCTAACCCTTACCCTTCCCCTCTCCCTCACGCCACCCTCCCTCGTCCCCCTCCTTTCGCTCCCCCT
>APFE031240651.1:424042-490076 GCA_000404065.3 Pinus taeda | reverse complement strand
CTTTTAAAAAAAGGGTTTGGTTTAGAATTACCACGTTTTTCAATTAGCATAAAAAAATTACCATTATAAAACGCAATGTACATAAAAAAATTTATAGTGCCAAAAACTAAGCTTTAAAAAGCACATGTGTGTCTCGCATTACCCCTTTTCGAAATCGGGTCACTTTTTTGCTATCTCTACAAAACGGGTAATAGTATGGGTTCCCGTTTCAAAGTTTACATTGTTTTTACATGTTTTGTTTTCAGTGGCACAATTATATCAAGATTCTCAATCTGCGGTCCTTCAACCTCGCAGTGACCTTCTATTTCAGGTATGTTAAGCTTTCATGGATCCTCATCATCTTCTTCTTCAGTGGTTATGTTATAACATTCCAGTCCCTAACTCAGCTAAGTACGCCAATCGGGTTGAATCAGGGCCAAAGGATCCTGCGGTATCCTAAATATTGTTGTTTTTACTTCTTGTAGCAGTTCGTCAATACAGTAAAATCCATCTTCAAAGATGAATGTCATCATGAATCCTTTGCGCAGAATATCCCATTCACCTATACCGTTGTGAAGCTCTATTTCTAAGTACCAGTTGAACGGGATGACATCCAGGGTGTGACAAAACAAGTGCACCCATTCAGGTTGGGGATTTTCTCCATAAGCATGAGCCCATTTGGATAAGTGTGCACACGGATCATCGTGCCCATCATATTGTCTATCCTTTGTACCTTCATCTTCCCAAAGTGTGTTCTCATCATCCTCCTACATTCACGCCAATCATCAAAGCTACCCTTGTGTGTACCTCACCACCTTGCGAGCATAGTGCGCAGTTCCCAGTCCAAAGCTTGGAAGCGCTGCTTCTCTGGTACTTCCCTCTCAAATGCGTCCAAGAATATATCTACATCATTCAGGCCATCATAACTGGGCAGATTTCTTGCCTCTGATGACACACATCATAGCGACCAGGTCATCATGTTACAGCTCAGTGTGGCTACTTCATGTAACCGACTCCCCTAGCACTGTAATTCTTCATTAGGGTCCGAGGTGTAGGAACTCTCGCGATCCCATGTAGTTCGTCCATCCACTATTGGATTCACCTAAGCTTGGTCTCACACTATTATCTTATAGATAAAGTCAAGATTTTCATCGCTCTCATAATCGCAGACTAGTTCAATATAGAGCGATCCTTTAACAAGATATAGGGGTATTATTACGCAGAGCGATTTATTCTCAAATATCATCTTTCACTTCTTTAGGTTGATTACCCCATTCATATCAGTAACCTAATCAATTCCAAGGAGCGCAGGATAGGGGTTTTTGTCATCCACAATTTCTATTATTTCAAAGTCAGCCAACACGCTTGTGCCTTCAATATATACAATCAACCCTTCTAGCCATCCCATGGGGATGACCTTTTGTTGATTCACCATCCTTAACTAAATCGGAGACCACTACAGTGCGAGTCTTCCCATCCATTCCCAAGTCTGATTTGGTAGGATGTTCACGTTTGACCCCAAATCCAAAATGACCTGATTCATTTTGTATTCTCCTATTTGCGCAATCAACCTCATCTCTCGTCCTGTTCTTGTTTTATTCTTACCAATATTTTGTACCACACGTAGTTCACCTGGAGTGTTTCTGGAACATCTATTTATATGTTCTTGTAATCCCTTCACCACCTTACTATCACATAACAACTTCATGTAGGTCTCTCGGAAGGTCGTAAGCATAGAAGGATCCATCTCGTGATAAGTATTATCTTTGATTCTGAGGTGAAGGCCTCAGTGATGCTCTTCTTTGCTTCCATGAATGTTTCATGTGCATGCTGGAAATCAAATTCAGCCTCCTTCGTTGGAGCTTTGTGAACCCATGCACTATCTTTGGGTTGTTTCCCCTTATCATCCCCTATTGCAATTCAACTTCAGAGCACTATATTCACATTTGAATCCTCTTTGCAAGGCTCAGATCTCATCATCTACAGGTCGTGAGTCGGCTATGGTGGTAGCACCCCTTTGTCACGTATCCTTGCTATCAGCATAAGACAATGTTCTATCTCATGATCAAATATAATGCAATACTTGCACGAAGGACACATTGGGTTAGTGAAATCAGGGGCATAATGTCCTGGTCCCATGAAATTGTAGCAGATTAGCTATCCCTGACCTCTTCCAGGTCCTCCTCTGCCTCAGCCTCTTTTGTGCACCTAAAAGCCTATTCATGCCATCCTCGTGCTCTAGTCATGGGGAACATTTTTGCCTGAACCCTAGAGGTGGGAGTTTTATCCATCATCAATTCATAGCTTTTGCAATTGTGCTCATCATGCCCTACCGACCTACAAAAATTGCAGAATAGTTGTTGCAGTGTCTATTCAAACTTCTGCACCAAATGACAATTATTTGTGTCAAGTTTTCCTACTACCTGACATATAACGCAACACAGCGCAGGCCCCATGTTTGGTCATTATTGAGCTTCTAGCCTTAAAGGCACCGGTCCCCCTCTTGCAATGTAGTTCGAAAAGGCCAGGCAATGGTCTTTGTCATGCCCTTGACCCTTACATTTCAAAATCCATACTTCTTTGCGCACCTCTAGCCGAACTGTTCTGTCTTGTTTCAAACTTTGCATCTCAAGGAAAAGATTTTGCAACTACGCATGGATCTGTTGAACACCTAGATTTGGATCTTGCATCAAAGTTTCATGCATTCTCATTGAAATCTCTAAGGCCTTTTCCTGAGTCATTATCTTCTGTTGTGACAATGCAACTCTTAGGTGTGGCAAGATCAAAGCCATGAACCACTCGCAGTTTTCTCCATTTGTTAAGTTCATGTTAGCTTCACAAATTTCACACTTCAACCTCTGATCTAATTACCAAGGTGTCTTGCCTAGTTTCATCGCAATTTCTTTGAGCCCCACAATTGATTGTGCTTCAGATTTAGGCCTACTGAATTCTTTATTTAGCGCAGTCTGGATGTCTGCCACTCCAGCGTTTGGGTTATCATTATAGTATTTAATGTACCAGGTTAGTGCGTGCTCCTGCAGAACACTAACCAATGTTTCCTTCTTCATGTGATCCTCTATAATGCTCTGAGCTTCCCATCAGCTTTCATGATGAACCACAACTAGTTTGGGTCCTCATTTGAACAAAGCCAACTTTACTAAATTTTCCATACTGAACTATGGTGGAGATGGAGGCAGTATGGGTGAAGTCGTAGGTGATGGTGGTGAAGTTTGAGGTGGTGTGGGCAAAGGTGGAAATCATGGGAACCCTTGTCTTATTAATTGAATAACACTTCGCAGAGAAGTCTATGCTACTCCCTCTTCATCACCCAATGGAGGTGAAATCAATGGACTATATTCAAGACCCTTTATTCCTTCATTCCTATAAGTTTTTCCGCTTTGTGTAGCCCCGAACAACAAGGTAGCTGCATAACCTATTTTTCACACAATAACATCTTAATCCATGTATTCAAAGACTTTAAGTACTTACCTTGCAGTCTTTTGAAAAAGTGTCGCTCCACCTCGTTGTAGTTGACTGAGGTATCGAACGTGATTTCAGTCACAAATCCTCCTATGATGTGATCAATCAAATGATCAACAACACGAGCAATATTATCCTTAGAGGCTTCTAGTCTCTGTACTAACTCCGAGGTCTAAAAAGTGGGACTTTCAAGTCTCCACCTTCCTTGGTTATCCGCTAGCTTCATGATCCACTCATATAGCTCAACTCAAAAGGAACAAAAAAATATCTTGTAGATTTTTGTATATAGGTACCTTTCTAGGCACTGTTCCTTTTTGAGTCACATGTTTCTTTTCTCTTGCACCGTGAATTCATTGATATTCCTATCCAACCAGTCTCTGATCTCCTTCTTAGTTGGATTCCAATGATACGACATCACATATCTTATGGAGATTCTGGTCCCAGAAATGGAACCATTTATTGGCTTGGTGGGGCTTGACCCAGGTTCAACGTTAGTTAGCCAAACAAATCACTACACTACTGGCCTTTTCTGCACTAGCCCGCAGAGTGCGGACAGAAGTCTCACCTGAAGTAGTATGGGGGCATGTTGGAACCAAGTTTCCGCACCCTCAAATGGTCATGATGTCGGTTTATTTCTTCTATTCCTACTTTCGTGCAGGTCACCTAGCTCTAGGGCTTCGTCAAACTAGCCTTTTATTCCTCCCTTCAGCACCTCTGCGAAGGGGTACAATTGACATTCACCCAGCCCTAACCTGCGGTTCAAGTACTTTTGTGTTGTGAGGGTAGTGTATCATGCAGATTCCCAAACTAGATTAAGTGCCTTAATTATCTTATTAAAAAATCACATTTAGCGTCATGTGAATAGATATCCTTAATTGTGTTCAATTATCTAATGTAATTACATACAGTGGCGCATCACATGAGTATTATTAATGAAATTCATACACAATATGAAAAGATGCATTAACATGAAACAAAGACACAAAATTTGTAGAATGCTTCTCTTTATTAATGTCTTCAGATGATTACAAACTCCATCCACCCTGCGCACACAATTACAGGGGTCAACGCACTCAGCTACGGACTTCTACCCTAGGTCTTTGCGCACTTAGCTACAAAACTTCTACCTACACTAAGACCCGAAACTTAGAATTCTCTCCTTATTGCTCAAGAATTCTTCTACAACTTCTTATCACTTCCAAAAATACTTAGAGCTTACTTACTTAGCTCATTTTATATAATCCCAAGGTCTGTGAACCATGGGTAGATCTTTAAGCCGACTTAAATTTATGAAATAAGGGTGAACAACCCTTTATGACTCATGACACCTTCTGTTTGGTAGCGGAGGCCTCTCATAACAATTTTGGCCCTTGAAGCCTATAAGTTAGGATAATAATATTGTAAATCTCCCAAATATGTAGAGTGAAAAATGTTATAGGTCGAGTCAAAGTGTTGTCCGCCAAAAAAAAATAGTATAGAAAAATAGGAAGTAAGTTGGCCTCCCATGGTCTGCGGACCATGGGAATGTATAAATAGAGCAACGCTCTAAGGGTGAAAGGTAGTTCGTGTTTTGGAGGAATCTCGATGTTATGGTTGTGTAAAGATAGTATTTTCTGCATCTGTAAGTCTGAGTTAAGGGTGTTGGTAGATAGATAGAGGCTCTGCAACTGTGTGCACAGAGGCTTGGTAGAGTATGCAGTTGTGTGCGCGGACCCCTGCAGCTGAGTGTGTAGGGTAGATCTGGTTGTATTGGTGAATGAGTTGAATAAAGGTAAGCTGGTTCTAAAATATTGTGTTGATGTGGAAATATTGTGGATCTAGTAAATGTCTAGTTTATATATCTGTTTGGTTTGTGCAGTTATGCTTACGTTCTAAGTTTATGCAAATCTATAGCATTTTTGGGTGTGGACTATGGTTATATTTGTTAGATGTTTGCTTAAAGACTATAATAAGTAGATCTAATTTGTAAGAAACTCAGTAATAATAAGTATTAAGGATTTTCTTGGTTCCGGATCTACGCAAAAGTAGAGTGGTGTCAGGCCACAAAATTGTGCACGACGCCTCCAAACCTCAACAAGACATCCCAAGGGTGCGGAAACCTAGTTCTAGCACCCTCCCCTACTACCTAGGGCGAGACCTCAGTCCGGTCTCCATAGACTAATGATGAAAGGGCCAGTATCTGTGGGATTTTTCTGGCTAATAACTCTTATGAACCTGGGTTAGACCCCAATAAGCCAACAAATGGTTCCATTGCTAGGACTGAGATTTGGCTAAGGGATGTTTTGATGTTGGCAGCTTGGAATCCTACAAAAATAAAAGAGAGTGAATATTGGTTGGATCAAAAGTGGTACGAGTTCGTAGATGGGCTTAACACACTTGCACGCAAACCAGAAGTTCAACATGGCAAATGCGATTAAGTTTCCTGTGTTCAAAGGAGTAAGGAGTGAAGATCCAAAATAGTTTTGGTTCATGGTAAGGGCAATGTGGGAAGCGCATAGAGTTATGGATGATAATATTAATAAGGCTACCCTGGTGAGTGCACTACAAGATCGAGCATTGACTTGGTATATTAGGTACTCTAGCGATTACGCTAATGTCAGAATAGCAGAGATTCGGGGTGCATTAAAAAAGGAGTTTATTCGACCGCAATCAAAGATGCAGTCGATTATCAAGTTCAAGAAATTGTGATGCTACCTGGTGAAACCCCTTGGGATCTAGATCAGAGACTAAAGAATATGATCCGAGAGGCTAACATGATGCTAATAGATGCGCAACACTAGTGAGCTCCATTATTGCGGCAATAATGCTACAACTCCTGGGACTCCCTTCTTTACTTTTATCAAACCGGTAGTTCATAACAAACTTGGAAGTGACGGTGTTGTATGCACAAGTACTAGCTCTTGCCACAGCTGTCACTTGGTCAGCTGGCACAAGTCCGCTAGGGGCTCAAGCCAACTTCTATGAGCTCTGAGAAGAAGCTTGTTAAATGATGGATGGAAGATAGTCTTGAAGGAAGCTAATCTATTTGCCAAAAGAAATTGAGAAACTAAAGGAAAGCGCAAACCCTAGAAAACCCTAATTCTACCAGCTAGTCCTACTGACGCAAAGAAGAGAATGCAAGCTACTAAAAGGGGTTCCATTACTTCTATGAAGGTAAAATACATGTGTCTAGACTACCTCTATCTGAAGAAAACATCTTTTTATATTTTTGAATAAGTCGCCAGTTTCATCATGCATAGGCTTTCACTGTTCTTGACTGTGAAGGGGTGGATCAATGAGGAGAAATTCTTGGAAGGGGTCGAGAAGGTTCAAAGAGGGTCTAAGGAGTTCCTAACACCCTTCCGGAGAGTTTCACAAAGTTTGGCTATCAAGAAACCTCATTTTTGAGCTTCTACAGGAAGTCTGTAGGGGTTCTACAAGATGTTCAGGAATTTCTACAGGATGTTCAGAAATTTCTACAGAATGTTTAGAAATGGGATTTTGGAGGATGGATGACTGAGGGAAGATGAAGGAATGGGTATGGAGGTAGGATAGGGGTCTGAAGTGGCCCATGGACTGGTGGATGGAATGGGGAGAAGGTGTAGATGGCTGAATTGGCGCAAAGAAGGACGAAACAATGGTTGCACAAAAAGGTAGGGTTACGTGGGCAAGATGAAAAATGTGAGATGAAAAACCTAGTTAGGAGATGGAATAGATGGTTCTGATGAAGCTTGGGTGGATGAAGAAGTGGTAGAGATGCTCTACACTGTGTACTTTCGGCTGAACCCAAAAAAACTTGCAAATAACCAAAGTCCTACTTAATCTAATCTAGCTAACAATAAAGTGAATGAATCAACAACATTATTTCAAAGATCTAAACATGTAACCAACTTCTGCAAATGAAAATAGTACACTAGTGATTGCATGGCAAAGCAAAAATAGTGTTTTTGTTTGGGACAACAAGGTTACTTCAATTCCAGCCCCTGATCCAATGAGGGAGAGGTGAAACCAAAGGTGTTTGTTGGCCCTTTTTCTAGAGCTTTTTCCCTGTTATTATCGTACCAACCTATTCTAAACATCTGAAGCATTTCTAACCATAAACAATGACCTTGTTAATCAACACAATTTAATTTGCCTAATAGAAATACGTTTGCAAATGCATAAAAGGAAAAACAACGATGCATAAAGGAAAGATAACAGTACATAAAGGAGGCCCTTGGCTCTCAGGTTGGGCGCAACCCTGAGAGCTACGGCTCCTATAGTGAACTCAAAGCTAATATAAAATAGGACTGCTTATCATTATCAAAAAATAGTCATCAATCAAACGTTATGCCAAAATGGCTACAAGAAAACGAGCTGAAAGTGACAGCACTATAGTGCAAAAAGTGCAATGGTTTCAAAAGTAAACTATGAAGGTTGAGGCCTTCTTATTTATACATCATGAGGGCCCTAGCAGGCCTCCTAGATTCAAGGGACTCGACTGTCCCAACTGTTAGTAGACAGTCCCTTTTCCAAAATCTGCTTGGCTACCTTCAAGATCCATTTTGGTGGCCTGTGAGCTCGGAGTTGAGGGTGGAGATCCTAAGGAAGGGCTATTTAATGTTAGAGACAACCCCCCTATGAATTCTCATGTCAAGCTTGGCTGTCACCTAGCCTATGATTGCTCAGTTTTGCTCCAACATGTGTCCAAAAAACTTGAAATAAGCATGTGTTAGCCGCCTAGGTAGAGTGACCACCCTTATTTGTTCAAATGACATAAACATACTAAAAAATAATGCATAATATATGAAAAATGGAGGATTGAACAAGGATTGAACAAGGATAATTAGGCAAAATGAGCCCAATAAGTTACCCAATTTGGGGCTCATCAAACACTGCACATGGTTTGTGGCATCTTTGACACCACACCCGAGGACGGCGTTATCACAACAAAAGATCTCAACCCAAGCTGAAGCATTGGAAACAACAATGAGGTTGCATGAGACTCCAATATAGGATCCTGGGTTGGGAGTTCAACAAATCCACGTGCAAATACAAAACCTATGCTTGGAAATAAAGATTCTGAAACAAGAGAAGGCACCCAGGCTAGAAGTACGCGAGGAGGTGTGGTGCGTAAAGTGTAAAGGCCATGGCCACGATAAGGATCATTGACCGATATTCACAAGCTACTTAATAGTGGGGGGACCAACGTTGTTGCAACTAGAGGCACAAGTGGGATGCCCTCACTATGGCGCGCAATTTGTCATGTGGGAGGAAAGTACAACACAGACAATTGTCACCTACTGCAAAAATTTACCCAGACCCCCCAGCAACTATTTTGCAATTTTTGCAGATCGGTGACCCATGATGAATGGGACTGCCTTAGTTATGAGTTATTGATGGATCAAACACTAGCCTATAGGATGAAGACCAAGGTGCAAGGTCAAGATCCAACCATAGCGATAACACGCAGTGGGTTATAAGGGCAAGGACGAGGATGGGGAGGAATGGGGCCTAGAAGGGGTTGTGGGCAGCTAATTTGTTACAACTGTAGAGGACCAGGACACTACACGTGAGATTGTACTATTTCAACCAGAATATCATGCCCCTACTGCGAGCAGTTCGATCATGAAATGATATATTCCCCGACATTGATAGTGCAGATCCATGAGAAAAGGTAGCCCAACCCACGATGACACAGAATGTCCAAATGATGAGGTCCAAACCGCGAGAAGAAGACCCTAATGTGAATATAACCCTGAGAAGTGGTATGGCCACAGGGGATGATGAAGGGAAGCTAACCAAGGAAGATGCAAGGGTTCGCAAGGAGACATGTCTAGAAGCTACAGAGAGCTTCACGGAGGTCTCTACCCTAGGTAGTAGGGATCAACTTGAGCCAGAAAGGGATCCCTTGATGCTAACTACCTTTTCAAAGACATGCATGAAATTGCTTCGTGACAATAGGGCAGTTAAAGGAATACAAGAATTGATAGTTAGGTACACAGGATCGAGTGAACTTCTTGCGGTTTGAAAATTCGAGAAACATGCTTCATGTACTTGAAGGGAAATGCAATTAATGACGTAGATTGGCGATTATGAGATGGATCTGATCATTCTGGACTTAGGCTCAGATGTAAATGTGCTACCAAAACGGACTTGGGAATGCATGGGAAAGCGCACACTATAATGGTCTCCTATTCAATTGCAGATGGAAAACCAATAGAGGATCCTGCCCATGGGAAGACTGTAAGGAATTACCATAGATATAGAAGACATGAGCATACAAATGGACTTTGAGGTAATAGAAATCGTGGATGAAAGTAGCCCTTACCCTACATTGTTAGGGATAGACTAGGCCACAAATATGAATGGGGTCATTAATTTATAGAAGCAGAAAATGATATTTAAGAAGAAGTCACTTCACGTAGTCATTCCGCTAGACCCAGCTGAGGGACTGCATTACACTGAACCTGTGCGCGACAAAGGAAGTGATGATGAACTGGATTGTATCTACAAGATTACTGCACGCAATTAAGATTGGGTCAATCCAACTGCAGAAGGAAGAATATCGTGGGAGCATGTAGAGTCTTGCACTACAGATTCAAATGAGGAAGACGAGCAGTGGAATAATCGGCTAAAAGTAATTACAATGCTAAATTGAAATATGATGACTAGGTTGTTGTATTGTGTAAGAGCTCAAGATTGTGAACTACCGAGGTATGATGTGCTAACTGCAGTAGATGAATTTCTGACCAAGTGTGAAAGTATGGTACCAACACACCAGCGGTTCGATACGTTGAAATGGACATTGTGCACGATGCCTCCACGTTGTTGGGGAACACATGAAGTAACCTTTGAAGATTGGCGCAACTATAGGCGGATGATGCAGATAAGGTTTGGTAAGCTGGAACTACAAATAACTAAAAAGTATGATGGGCGTGATGACTCGTGAAGGCATCTTACCAAATGGACCCAAGCCTATGGAGAAGAGCCTCAACCAAAGTGGGTACACTTATTTTATCACACCCTGGATGTCATCCTAAGGAACTAGTACACCGAAACAGAACTTCGGTATGGTATAGGTGAATAGGATATCTTGCACGAATGGTTTTTATTGACATTCTTATTTGAGGACCAATGGATGGACACTGTTGATGACACATTGCAAGTGGTGAAGGCCACCATTTTCAAGGTACCACTAGAACTAGAAGAAATAATGATGCTAGACTGGTAACGTTAGTTGAGCAAAGCCCTAGAATGTTACAATGTGAAGATAGAAGATGAGGAGGATGACCCTAGAAACATCAATATTCTAGAAACAAAGGGGAGGTGAGTTTCATGGACCAGTAATCGAGGACCTCGACATCACTGCATCGCTAAAAAAAAAACAAGTAAACATTGGCATGGAGGAGGAGCTGAAGTATGCAACGCTCGGTGACTATTGGGATGATGTCAGGGTGGAGAAGGTCATTGAGTTATTGTGAGAATATCAAGATTTATTCCTAACCAAAATCACGGAGCTAAATGGGATCCTCGACGACCTAGGAATGATGAAGATAACTCTGAAGCCAGATGCGAAGCCAGTCAAGTAGCGACCTTATTAGTTGAATCCAAAATATAAATCAAAGGTCCGCAAAGAGTTGGACAAAATGCTCACATCAGGAATAAGTGAACCAATGGAGGAATCTAACTCGGTAATTCCTATACTTGTATAGGAGAAGAAACTGAAGGGAGAGATTTGCATTTGTGTGGATCTCAGGAAACTCAACAATGCATGTGTCAACGATCCATTCCTGACACCATTTACAGATGAAGTACTGAAAAATGTGGGAGGATAGGAAGCTTACTCCTTCACGAATGGTTTCTTGGGGTACCACCAGATCAAGATTGCATCAGAGGATAGGAGTAAAATGACTTTCGCAACTGAATGGGGATGTTTTTAGTATACAGTGATTCCCTTTGGATTAAAGAACACACCAACGATATTCTCACGCATCGTGGTAGCTGCATTTAAGGAATTTATACATAAGTTCTTAGAGGTATATCTTGATGATTGGACGATATTTGCGCTAGTTAAGAAACACACCGCAAGCTTATGGTTAATGCTGGATACGTGTCGATGACCCTAGATTGTGCTCAACCTAAAGAAATGTACTTTCCTCATCCCCTTTGGGAACTTGCTCAGCCATGTGGTCTGTAGGCAAGGCCTCACGGTGGACCTGGCAAAGATTACTGTCATACTCAATTTACAAGTGCTGTGAAGTGTCAAGCAATTGCACACCACACTAGGACACACTAGTTACTATCAAAAGTTCAACAAGAGCTATGTGCAAATCATGGCACCGATGGAACAATTGTTGAAAAATGGTGCTACTTATTCTTGGAATGAGGAATGTAACAAAAGCCTGGAAACGCTCAAGGAAAAGATGGCATCAACTCCTATCTTGCTCTTTCCAAAATGGGACATTGAATTTCACGTGCATGTTGAAACGTCATGTATCGCGTTGGGCATAGTACTCACATAGGAAAGAATGGAAGGAATTGATCACCTGATCACGTTCGCAAGTCAATGATTATCCAAAGCTAAAAAGAACTACTCCACTACAGGTGGGAGGGACTGGTGATGGTGTACGCGCTCCAAAAATACCACCACTACCTACATGGATGACACTTTAAGATGTATACTAATCACTCTGTGCTCAAATACCTAGTGAATAAGCCTATGTTGGGGGGTTGCATTTGTAGACGGTTGTTATTATTTAAAGAATATGATTTTGAAGTCATCGTAAGTCTGGGATGTCTAAACGCAGGCCCAGATCACCTGTCCCGAACTGAGAATGGTGAAGAACCGACAAACCTAGAGGAAGGGCTACCTGATGCACAACTCTATGCAGTGCATTTCGTGGATGGCACTTCAAGGATATCATCCACTTCTTAACCACCAGAACCGTGCTGCAGGGGTATTCAGTTTAACAGAAGAAAGAACTGGTGATACATGCAACAGACTTTACTGTCATTGCACGACACCTCTACAAAATGGGCAATGATGAAATATTACGTTGTTATGTACCAGAATTTGAGCGAGGAAAGATTCTTGCCAAAGCACACAAGGGGGTTGCAGGAGGACATTATGTGGGACACGCCACAACAGAGAAGATTCTGCTCACAGGACTACGGTGGCCAACTCTCCATCAAGACTCCAAAGTGTACTGTTGGGCTTGCGACATATGTTAATGGATTGGGAAACCTTCGCGAAGGGATGAAATGATGCTCAAGCCATAAATAATGCTGCAACCATTTGAGAAATGGGGAATCAATTTTGTGGGGCCTATCACACCTCCAGGAAAGACAGCGGTGTGCTATATCATCACCATGATTGAGTACTTGATCCAATGGGTAGAAGCACATCTGGTTAAGGACTACACGGCCGCTACAACTAAAAAATTTTTTTTCGAGAGTGTGTTAACATGGTTCGGATGTCCAAAAATCATAATGGGTGACCGCGGAATGCACTTCCCAAATGAAATTATAAGCATGCTCACTGAGGAGTTCCAGATATATCATCAGCAAATTACACCATACCATCCGCAGGAAAATGAAACAGTTAAAGCTTTCAGCAAGATCTTGGAGACTACATTGACAAAGGTTTGTAATGCGCAGCGAAACGATTTGGATTTGTGCATACCCACTGTGCTATGTCCATATTGAAAAACGTGCAAGAAGTTGATAGGCCAGACGCCTTTCAAGTTAGTCTATGGAAAGGAAGCCATCATGCCAATGGAGTACATTGTACCAAGCTTGTAAATAGCAACAACAAAAGGCATGGTAGACCACACAGCTTTGAAAGAAAGGATCAAGGAACTGGAAGAACTTGAGGATGAACGATTTCTGGCAGGATTCCATTAGTGGGTATAGAAGCAGTGGGAAAAAAGCTTGGCATGATCACCATATCAAGATGCACATGTTCAAAGAAAATGATCTGGTATTACTCTACGACAGAAAGTTCAAGAAATTCCTTGGAAAGCTCCGAATGAACTGGTTAGGACCCTATGTAGTCAAAGAATTTATAGATGGAGGTGTGGTCGAGCTTGCCAAGCTTAATGGAGACCCCTTCCCATGAAGAGTAAATGGTAGTCGCCTGAAGCTCTACACGGGTGGGCCGACTGCTTGACTAACCGCCCGAAGGACAGCCTCACCACTCCAGCCAGTTGAAAGAGAGCACTGGATGATAAAGCAGTCTAGGGGGAATTTGCGTGCCAACTAGTGTGTGTGTAGATTTGGTCTATCACAAGGTTTGCAGTTGCGTGGAAAAGGCTGCCTTGCTACATTGACAAGCAAAGAGGTGATTGCTACTGTCACTGTTCATGACAAGATGTTTGAGTTATGGCAAGAGGGAGTAAGTGGTGGAAATTAAGAGATCGGGTACGAGCCAGCTCTGGAATGTTCTACTGTAGGCTTAACATGAGGGCACCATAAAAGGTGAAATCCAATGAATTAGAATTTCAAAACACTTATAAATTACAGGGAAGCGTCCACCGAACGAGCTGTGCTTCTGAGAACATTAAGCTATTGTGCTTTCCTGCCACTATGGAACTATTCATTACCTATGGTCAAGGAGTAAGCTCGAGGGTTGTGATATGGTCAATGAAGATGTAGGGATTTCGGAAGATTACGGTTTTGATAGCTGCAAGCACCGCACAAAGTTTAACATCGATGGTAGGGGATGTGCCAGAAATTTGTAGAGACGAAGCAGAACTGGTCTAAATGCCACTGCCTTACCCATGGGCTGGTCAGTGAACCATAAAAGACAAGGGAAAGGTTGTAAATATGAAGAAAAAATGTGGAGTTGTAATTAACAAGTTGTCTTTGATGCACCTTGAAGACTAAGATCTTGCGGACAACAGCAATGGTCTTGAAAAATTGCAACACAAGTTGCAGCTGACAGTGTGCATAATAGATACGAAATTGGAAAATCGTTGTGTTGGTACAAGGAGTTCCTATATGCAGCACCCTAGCTAAAGCTAAAATCCTATGAGGGGGTGTTCTGTGTTAACCGAGCAGAGTGGAATGAGAATTATCGGTTGCGTCAATTGGTAGAGACAACGGAGCAGGAGCTAGAAGAAGCATTGCAGGAGACAAAGAGGGAGCAGTAGAATGAAGTGCGTCATTCATAGGAAGGTGAACCGCAGAGCCTAGGTAGCACATATCGCCGCACCCACAAGTGACTCAGGAAGAGTCACGATGATTGTGTCGGGAGCTTGTTGGGTAGCGGAGGTCCCACGTAACAGTTTTGGGACTTAAACCCTATAAGTTAGGATAAGAACATTGTAAGTCTCCGAAATATGTGGAGTGCGAAATGTAATAGGTTGAGTCAAAGGGTTGTCCACCCAAAAAACAATAGTATAGAATAATAGGAAGTAAGTCTGCCTACCCATGGTCCATGAACCATGGGAATGCATAAGTAGAGCAACGCTCTAAGGGTAGAAGGTAGTTCATGTTTTGGAGGAATCTTAGTGTTATGGTTGTGTAAAGATAGTATTTTCTGCATCTGTAAGTCCGAGTCAAGGATGTTGGTAGATAGATAAAGGTTCTACAGCTATGTGTGTAGAGGCCTGGTAGAGTCCACAACTATGTGCATGAACCCTTGTAACTGAGTGCATAGGGCAGATCTAGTTCTATTGGTGAAAGAGTTGAATAAAGATAAGTTGGTTATGAAATACTGTGTTGATTCAGAAATATTGTGGATTTGGTAAATGTCTGGTTTATATATCTATTTGATCTATGCACTTATGCTTAGGTTCTGAGTTTTTGAAAATCTATAACATTTCTGGGTGCATGCTCTCGTTATCTCTAGTAAATATTTTCTTAAAGACTGTAATAAGTAGATATGATCTGTAACAAACTCAGTAATAATAAGTATTAACGATTTGCCTGGTTTCAAATCTACACGGAAGCAGAGTGGTATGAGACCAAAAAATGGTGCGCGACCCCTCTAGACCTCATCAAGACATCCCAAAGGTGTGAAAACCTGGTTCTAGTACCCTCCCATGCTACCTCAGGTGAGACCTCAATCCGCGCTCTGCAAACTATTGCCAAAATGGCTAGTGGCTGTGGGATTTGTTTGGCTAATAACTCTTCAAAACCTGGGTTAGGCCCCAATAAGCCAACACCTTCACCCTCCGTGAGCACAAAGTGTGGATACTTTACAACTTTATTACAAAATTCGACCCAAAACATGAGATTTTAGCCCCAAAACTATCCTTGAGGGATCTTGTTCCCAACAGTATGAAATCCGGGGTATGAAAAAATAGATGCACCGATTCAGGCTGGGGCTATGCTCCATAAGCCTTAGTACATTTGGCAAGGTGATTGCATGTATCATTCCTTCCATCATACTTACCAATCATCCATACTTTAGACTATCCAAAATGTGTTGTCATCATCCTCCTATCTTCGCACCAATCACCGAAATTATCCTTGTGCTTCCCCACCATCTTGCGGGTGTAGCACGCAACACCCAATCCAAGGCTTGGAAGTGATGCTTCTATGGCACTTCTCTTTCAAATGCATCCAAAAATATATCCACATCAGTCAACCCATCATAAGAATTTAGATCCCTTACGTCTAATGACACACAGTGCAATGACTTGGTCATCATATTACAACGTAGCGTAGATACTTCATGCAACCGGCTCTACCATTGCTCTAGTTCTTTGTCTGATTCTAATGTGCAGGAGCTCTCGTGGTCCCATCCAATACATCTGTCTTCTGTCAAATTTACCCAATCCTAGTCTCACGATGTTATCTTGTAAATTTGTCGAAATCATCATCACTTTCATAATCACGGACCAGTTTTGTATAGTGTGATCCTTCTGCAGCATCCAGTGGCACTATTACACGAAGCGATTTCTTTTCAAATATCATCTTTCACTTATTTAGGTTGATTACCCCATTCATGTCAGTGGCCCAATTGATCCTAAGGAATGCAGGGTAGTGATTGCTATCATCCATAATTTATATTACTTCAAAATCTGCCAGTGTGCTCGTTCCTTCGATGTCTCCCCATTCTTTCCCATGTTTGTTTTGGAAAAATATTCGTGTTGGACCCTAGATCCAAGATAACTTGGTCCATTTTGTATTCCCCTATCTGTCAGTGAGTCTCATCCCACATCAGGTCCTTGCCTTATGCCAAGCTTTCTGACTACGCATGTCTTGCTAGTAGCACTGTCCTTGCCAATGCACCGATTGATCAATTCCTGCAGACCCTTCATAGCCTTACTATCGTGGAGCAGTTTCATGCATGTCCCTAAGAACATCGTAATCATGGATGGGTCCATTTCTTCAGCATGTTTCTCCTAACTTCCTAAGGTAGAGGCCTCATCGAAGCTTTTCCTTGCTTTCATAAATTTTTCTTTTGTGTGCTCCATATGAAACCCAGTCTCCTTTTCTAGTTCTTTATGGAACCACTCACCTTCTACAGGTTGCTTCCCTTTATCCTCGCCAGTCGTTGTTCCACTCTACAACATAATGTTTATTTTAGGGTCTTCCTCGCAAGGCTCAGCCCTCATCATAAGGAGGTTCTACTTCTGCTGTAGAGGTTGTGTCCCCTTTTCGTGAATATTAGCCAACAATATAGGGAAATCCTTAGTCAAATGGTTAAACCGAGTTTAATAGTGACATGGTAGTCACATTAGATTTGGATAGTCTCTCACGTACTATCCTGGTTCCCCACAATTGTAACAAATAAGCTACCCTAGGCCTCTACCAGGCCCCCCTCCACCTCAGCCTCGGTTGAACTCCTGATACTCACCTCACGCTCTCCCAATGCCTTGGTTTGGAGGTCATGTTTCTACCTGCACCCTGTATGCAGGTGTCCTATCCATCATTAATTCGTAACTATGGTAATTGTGCTCATAATGAACTACTAATTGAAAAAAATTGCAAAGGATTTGCTACAGGGTCTATACGAATTTCTGCAGCAAATGGCAATTGTCAGTCGCACGTTTCCCAACTACTTGGAAAATAATGCACCATACTACGAGCCCTACACTTGGCCTTGCCACAGCCTTCGGCCTTAGGGCCATTGATCCACCTGCTGCAACATAGTTCGCAAATATGGGACAATGATCCTTATCATGCCCTCGACCTTTGCATTTTAGGCACCAGACTTCTTCACGTGCCTTCGGCTGACCTGTTCTATCTTTCTTTAGACTCTGCATTTCAAGGAAAAGGTTTGGAAACTGTGCATGAATTTGTTGGACCCCCAGATTAGCATCCTACATTGGTCTCTCATGCGATCTCATTGCGATTTCTAGAAGTTCTACCTGGGTCCCAATCTTTTGTTGTGATAGCGCAACCCTTAGGTGAGGAAGGAGCAAGGCCATGAACCATTCGCGGTGTTTCCCATCAATTAGGTTCATGTTGGCTTCATAGATCGTATACTTCAATCTTTGATCCAAATCCCAGGGTGTCTCTCCAGGATTCATCATGATCTCCTTGCATCCCACAATTGATTGCACTTGAGACTTAGGTATATTGAATTCCCTATTCAGTGCAGTCTGAATATCTACTAATGCAGATGTTGGGTTATCAGTACTGTACTTAATGTACCACGTTAGTGCATGGTCCTGTAAAGAACTAACTAGCATGGCTTTCTTCATTTGGTTGTCTGTGATACCTTGAGCTTCCCATACAACCTTCACAATGAACCAAAACTGGTCCAGATCTTCATTTCCTATGCCCTTGAATACAAGTAGCTTTATAGAGTTCACCATATTGAATAGTGGTGGAGGTGGTGATGGTGTGGGGGATGGGGTGAGTGGTGGAGGTGAGGATCGAGGTAGTGTGGATGATGGGATGAGGATGGAGGAAATGTAGGTATTTGCATGAACCATTGTCTTATCAACTGAATAGTGCTCAATGGAGAATCCTTCATTGCTCCTTCGTCATCACTCAAAGGAGTCTTAATCAACGGGCTATACTCGAGACCTTTTCTTCCTCCATCCCTAAAAGACCTTGCGCTTCACGTAGCTCCAAACATCAATGTAACAACATGACCTACTTTTCACATAATAGCATCTTAATCCAAGTATTTAGAGATTTAAAATACTTACCTTGTGGTCCTTTGAAGAAGCTATGATCTGCTTTGTTGTAACTGACAAAAGTATCAACAACAAAATCTGCCACAAACTCTCCTATGATGTGGTCAATCCAATCGTTGACAACACGTACGATCTTATCGTCAAAGGCTTCAAATATTCACACTAATTGTTGTCTTATGGGGGCCTGACCTAGGTTCATAGTTATTTAGCAAAACAAATCCCTACACTACTGGTGCTTTTAGCATCAGCTCACGGAGCATGGACTGAAGTCTCACCCAAAGAAGTATGGGGGGATGGTAGAACCAAGTTTCTGCACCCTTGATATGGTTGTGATGTTGGTTTAGTCAAACTATACCTGCCTTCACGTAGGTTGCTTCACGCAATGTTCCACCCTTCAGTACATTCGTAAAGTGCTATAACTGACCTTTGTGCAGCCCTGTTCGGCATGGGATCCCTCGCAGCATGTTTTTGGGCTTAAAGACCAAGTTTTGGTCAATTAGATTGTAAGAATCCTTGAATTGTAGGAGCGGAGCGCTAAGTCTAAGATGAGTCATAGGGCTGTCCACCCTAAAATATTGTAATTTAAAGTAAAGTTGCATCAACCTACCCATGGTCTGCGGATCATGGGATTGTATAAATAGAGCGAGACTCTAAGTTTAAAAGAGAGCTAAGGAGAGATATAATAGTGAAGGCATGTTCAAAAATTAGAGTGGAATCTGAAGTGTACTCTGTCATAGTAGTAGGAAGAGGCTCTGCAGATGAGTGTGCAGAGGCATGGTACCGTCTGCAGCTGAGTGTGCAAACCCTTACAACTAAGTGCATAGGGAAGAGTTGGGTTTCTAATTGGGATAGGAAGTTAACAAAGAGAAGTTTACTCTTTGCATTTGTTCTTGAATCTGTATTTTGATGTTATTCATTACTTTTACTCTATTTATTTATTGCGCACACTTGATGAATACTCGTATGAATGCTCATATATGAAAATAATCTAAGTAATCCGCTAAGAGAGCCTAACTAAGGAAGACTTGGGTAAATAACACGGTTCATGCTATGGCTAGAACTACACAAAGATAGTATTGTAGGGTGGAGGGTACTCGCTGGTGCGCATAGCGCAGTAAGTGCGAAGGTTCGAACCCGTTCCAATCACCTCATACCAAACATCCCTAGGGTGCAGAAACCTAGTTCTAGCACCCTCCTATACTACTTCAGGTGAGACCTCAGTCCGCACTCCATGGACTGTTGCTGAAAGGTCCAGTAGTATCTGGATTTGCTTGGCTAAATCACTTTTGAACCTGGGTCAGGCCCCACTAAGCCAACAAATGGTTCTGTTTCTAGGACCAAGATCTGAATAAGGGATGTATGATGTCATGCCACTAGAACCCAACAAAGAAGGAAATTGAAGAGTGGTTGGATGAGAATATTCACGAGTTCGCGACACAGGAAAATAGAACTCCACAAGTATCTAAGGAAAAGTAGTTGGAGCGCTACGTGTATACGAAAATCCACGAGATTTTCTTTGCATCCTTTCCTTCTGAGCTGTATGAGTGGATCGCGAGGTTAGCTGATAGCCAAGGAAGGTGTAGGCTTGACCAACCGATAGTGTGGACTCCGGAATTAGTGCGCAAACTAGAAGCATCAGAGGATAAGATCGCGTGAGTTGTGGACCATTGGCTCGACCAGATAATATGGGGATTTATCACTGAGTTTGCGGTAGACATGACCATGAGCTACAACGAGGCAGAGTGATGCTTTCTCAAAAGGCTGCAAGGTAAGTATATTAAATCTTTGAATACTTGGATTAATATGCTATTGTGTGAAAAAAGGGTCATGAGAATACATTAATGTTTGGGACTACGTGGAGCAGAAAAATCTACAAAAGTAGAAAAGAGTTAGAAAACAGTGCCTTAATTTCATCCTCGCGAGAGAGAAAGGAGGAGTTCGCTAAGGGCTCTTCGAGAAGCGTGGTTAGTTTGATAAGGTAGTGCATCCAACGGTTACCACCTCCACCCACTTCACCTCCCTCACCTCCATCACCACCCACTCCACCTCCACCACCTCGACAGTTTAGTATGGCGAGCGCGATCAAACTACCAGTATTTAGAGGAGTGAGGAATGAAGATCTGGACCAATTTTGGTTCGTGGTAAGAGTAGTATGGGAAGCACAAGGTGTCATGGATGACAATATTAAGAGCTACTTTGGTAAGCATGCTACAAGATCGCACACTAACATGGTATATCAAGCACTCTAACGACCACCCAAACTCAGGTATAGTAGAGATCCGTAATGCACTGAATAGGGAATTTAGCAGGCCAAATTTAGAAACACAATCAATCATCGGGTTTAAATAAATTGTGATGTTCCTAGGTGAGACTCCCTAGGATATGGATCAACAGCTGAAGAGTACGATCTACGAAGCCAATATGATGTTGGCAGATGGACATCATCGCACATGGTTTGTAGCATCTATGATACCGCACTTGAGGATGACGTTATCATAGCAAAAACTTTCTACCAAGGCTGAAGTGTTGGAAATGGCGATGAGATTGCATGAGACCACGATACAAGACCCTAGATTAGGAGTTCAAAAAATCCATGTCAAACTACATAACCTATCTTTGGAAATGCAAAGCTTGAAGTAGGATAGGACACCATGGCCAGAAGTGTGCAAGGAAGTATGGTGCATAAAATGCAAAGGCCAGGACCATGAGAAGGATCATTGTCCAGTGTTTGCGAACTACTTGGCGGGAGGAGGGCCAATGCAATTGAGACCTGAGGCACAGGTAGGGCCGAGTGTCGAACCCGCTTTATGGTGCACGATCTGGCAGATAGGAGGGAAACACATGACGGGTAATTGTCATTTGTTGCAAAAGTATACACAGACACCCCAACAATTATTTTGTAATTTATGTCGGTCAGTACGCCACAATGAACGCATGTTCTGCAATTACAAACTAATGATGGATTGGACCCTTGCCTATAGGATGCAAACTGAAACACGAGCCCTCGACCCAGATGCAAGGATGGTGCGTGTTGAGTTTTAGGGGCGAGGTCGAGGACAAGGTGGAATGGGACTAGGAAGGGGCCACAAACAATTAATTTGTTACAATTGTGGAGGACCAGGGTACTATGCCCGTGATAGTACCAACTCGACGAGGATATCCTCTACGTATTGTGCTCAGTTTGATCATGAAATGATAGATTTTCCTACGTTGATCACAAGGACGCATGAAAAAGGGGTATTCCAGCCTCTTCCAACTCAGAATATACAAATTATTCGGTCTAAGCCACACAAGGAGGACACGAATGTAAACATGATGCTTAGAAGTGGTATGGCCACAACAAAAGATACGGGGAAGTAGCCAGAGGAAGGTACGTGGGTTCACAAGGCTCGTGCAAAGGAACCCGAGTTTGACTTAGAACGTGCAAATGAGACATTCACAGAAGCTAAGAAGAGCTTCACGAAGGCCTCCACTTTAGGTAGTAAGGATCAACTAGAGCCAAGAATGGATCCTTCAATGCTCACTACCTTTCTGGAGACATGCATGAAACTGTTGCACAAAAAAATGTAGTTAAAGAACTACAGGAACTGATCACCAGATGTGTGCGGTTAGGAGAACTATGCATAGTCCAGAAATTTGGGAAGCATACGTTGCACACTGGAATGGAGATGAGGTTGACTGTAGAGATTGGTGAGTATGAAATGGATCAAGTAATCCTAGATCTGGGTTTGGACGCGAATGTATTTCTAAGGCAAACATTGGAATGCATGGGCATGCCCACATTACCATGGTCCCATATTCAATTATGAATGGCAAACCAATAGAAGATTTTTCCCATAGGAAGGTTGCAAGGGATAACAATTGACATTGAAGGCACGAGCGCACAGGCGAATTTTGAAGTAATAGAGATTGTCGATGACGACAATCCCTATCCCGCGCTATTAGGAATAGACTGGGCCATCGATATGAATGGATTCATCAACCTGAAGAAGCATAAAATGATCTTTAAGAAAAACTCACTACATGTAGTAGTTCCACTGGACCCAACTGAAGGAATGCACTACATTGAACCAGTGTACGATGATGATAGCGACGATGATCTTGATTTTATTTACAAGATAACTATGCAAGACCAGGATTAGGTGAATCTAACTATAGATGGGAGGATCTCATGGGAGAGTGAAAGCACCTGCACTTCAGATTCAAACGAAGAAGTAGAGTGATGGCAGAATTGGTTGCACAAAGTGACGATGTTGAATTGCAACATGATGGTTAGATCATTGCATTGCGTGATAATAGAGGCAAGAGAGTTGCGGCATATGATGGATTGACAGTGGTAGATGAATTCCTGAGAAAATATGAAAGCGTGGTACTAGAATAACAGTGGTTCAATGCGTTGAAGTCGGCACTATGCACAACACCCACACATTGGTGGGGTACACATCAAGGAAATTTTGAGCACTGGCATGGATGAAAAAGGATGATGCACCTACAATTTTGGAAATCGCAAGTATGGTTGGAAGAAAAATATGATGGACGAGATGACCCATGCATGCACCTCACAAAATGGACCAAGGTCTATAGGGAAGAAACACAACCTGAATGGGTACACTTATTCTACCATACCCTGGATGTCATATCCATGAACTTGTATACTGAGATCGAACTCTGACATGGTACGAGTAAATGGGATGTCTTGTGTGAGGGATTCTTGTTAACATTCAAATTTGAAGATTGTTGCTCCAATACTATGGAAGATGCACTACAAGTAGTGAATGCCGCTATCTTTAAAATACCACAGCAGCTAATGGAAGTACTTCAGCCAGAATGGGCAGTACAGTTAAGTAGCACATTGGAGTGTTATAATGTGCAAGTGGAGGAGGATAATGATGACCCCTTAAATATTAATATTCCAGAAACCAAAGGTTGTCGCAAGGTTTGAGGAACATCAATTGAGGATCTTGACATCACCACACTGCTAAAGACAAAGTTGGTAAACATTGGCACAAAAGCAGCGCTGAAGTATGCAACACTTGGGGATTATTAGGATGATGCTTTGGTAAATAAGGCCACTGAGTTACTCCAAAAATACCAAGACTTGTTCCTGACCAAAATCACATACTTGAAAGGGATCATTGGTGACTTAGTGATGATGAATATCACACTGAAACTGGGTGCGAAGCCAGGTAAGCAGCGACCTTACCGCTTGAACCAAAAGTATAAATAAATGGTTTGTGATGAATTAGACAAAATGCTCATAGCCAGAGTTATTGAACCAGTGGAAGAATCCGATTGTGTGAGTCCTATGGTAGTGCAGGAGAAAAAACAGAAAGGAAAAATAGGAATATCTGTGGACCTCAAGAAGCTCAATGACACCTGTGTTCATGATTCATTCCCAACACCATTCACAATGAAGTATTGGAGAATGTTGGTGGTCAGGAAGCTTACTCATTTACGGATGGCTTCTTAGGGTACCATCAGATTAAGATCACATTGGAAGATAGGAGAAAAACAACTTTTGCAATAGAATGGGGCTGGTTTCACTACACCGTTATGCCCTTTGGACTTAAGAATGCAACAACAATATTTTCATGCATAGTGGTGGCGACATTCAAAGAATACATCCACAAGTTCTTGGAGGTCTATGTAGATGATTGGACTGTCTTTAGATTAGTTAAACACCATGTAGGGAGATTATGTTTGATCCTATATACTTGCGGCCGACAACAAATTGCGTTGAACCTTAAAAAGTGCACCTTCCTCATTCCCTTTGGAAACCTGCTATGCCATGTGGTCTGCAAACAAGGCCTAATGGTAAACCCCACAAAGATTGTTGTTATTCTAAATCTAGAAGCGTAGCACAGTGTCAAACAATTACGTGCTACTTTGGGGCACACTAGATACTATAGGAATTTTATCAAGAGTTATGCCCAAATAACCGCGCCGATGGAAAAAAAGCTATTGAAAAGAGATGTGACATATTTTTGGAATGATGATTGCATGAAGAGTTTGGATGTCCTAAAGGGGAAACTTTCCTCCGCACCAATTTTGGTCTTCCCAAAATTGGACGTGGAATTTCATGTACATGTTGATGCGTCATGTGTCATGTTGGGAGGTATACTCACAGACGAGGGTACAGAGGGTGTGGATCACCTGATCGTTTTTGCGAGTTGAAGATTGTCCAAAGCATAAAAGAACTACTCTACCACTGAATGTGAGGGGTTGGCAATGGTGTACGCGCTCTAGAAATATCAACACTATTTACTTGGTGGACATTTCAAGATGTATACCGACCATTCCATGTTGAAATACTTGGTGAACAAGACTACGTTGGGGGGTAGGGGTGCATATGTAGATGGTTTTTACTATTTCAAGAATATGGTTTTGAGGTCATAGTTAAGCTGGGACGCTTAAATGTAGGACCAGACCACTTGTCATGAATTGAGATGAGTGAGGAACCAACAAATTTGGAGGAGAGACTATGTTATGCACAACTCTTTGCAGTACATGTCGCGAATGGAAACTTTGAATATATAATCCATTTTCTAACAAAAGGGACTATGCTAAAGGAGTAATCAATCCAATAGAAGAAGGAACTGATGGTGCGTGCAACAGACATTTCTGTCATCGTGGGGCACCTCTACAAGATGGGCAATGATGAGACATTGCGAAGATACGTACCTAAATTTAAATGAGGTCAGATCCTCGTGGAAGTACATGGGGGTGCTACAAGACACTATGCAGAATGCACAACCACACAAAAGATTCTTCGCTCAATGTTATGGTGGCTGACCCTCCACCAGGATTCGATAGCACATTGTAAGGCCTGCGATATATGTCAAAGGATGGGAATAACATCACAAAGGGACAAGATACCACTAAATCCCCAAATGACATTGCAGCCATTTGAGAAATGGGTAAACGTCTTTGTGGGCCCAATCAACCCTCAAGGAAAGATGTGTTCATGCTACATCATCACTGTGACGGAGTACCTGACACGATGAGCGGAAGCACAACCGGTCAAGGAATATACGGCTACCATGACTGCAAAGTTTTTGTTCGAAAACATGTTGACACAATTTGGCTACCAAAAAATTTTAATGAGCAATTTCGGAACACATTTCTTGAATGAAACCATCAGCATTCTCACAAAAGAGTTCCAAGTTTATCACCAGAAAAGTACACCATACCACCCATAAGCCAATGGAATAGTAGAAGCATTCAATAAAATACTAGAGACTATGTTGACCAAAGTATTTAACGCAGAGTGGGATGACTCGGACCTGCGCGTACCCGTTGTGTTATGGGCGTACAGGACAACATGCAAGAAATTGATGGGATAGACACCATTCCTATTGGTCTATGGTATGGAAGTAGTCATACTGATGGGATATATTGTACCTAGTCTACAAATAACAGTGACTGCGAAGCAATGGAAGAAAGGCTCGCACAACTAGAAGAACTCGAGGAAGAACAATTTCTGGTCAGATTTCACCAACAGGTACAAAAGCAGCATGAAAAATCCTGGCTCGACCGCCATATCAGGTTACGCACCTTCAGGGTAGATGAATTAGTACTATTGTATGATAGCAAGTTTGAAAAATTTCTAGGAAAATTCAAAATGCACTAGTTGGGACCATAGGTTGTAAAAGAAGTCACAGACGAAGGTGCGGTCCATCTAGCTAAACTTAATGTAGAACCCTTCCCAAGAAAAGTAAATAGTAGTCGCCTGAAGCCATACACGAGTGGGTTGGCTATCTAACTAATCGATGGAAGCATAGTCTTTGTAACCCGAGGAACCAGACAAGGGCGGGGGACTATAAACACAAGCACCAGATGTCAGTACCAAAGAAGAGACACGAGTCAAATGAAAATGATTTAGAAGTAGAAATGGAGCAGATTCAACAGATGGTAGAACAACGCATTGCAGACCTTCACGTAGCACAGGCACAGTTGGAGGGGCTTTGTGCCAAGATTACTGCACCAGCAAAGTGACTCAGGACGAGTCAGGAAGATTGTGTTGGGGGCTTGCTGGACATGGGATCCCCCACATCATGTTTTGGGGCTCAAAGCCCAAGTTTTTTTCAATTAGATTATAAGACTCTCTGACTTGTGGGTGCAGAGCGTGAAGTCTAGGATGAGTCATAGGGTTGTTGACCCCAAAATATTGTAATTTAATGCCTTCCCATGGTTTGCAAACCATGGGATTATATAAATAGAGAAAGGCTCTAAGTGTAAAAGAGAACTAAGGAGAGATAGAATAGCGAAGGCATGGTCCAAAATTAGAGTGGAATCTGAAGTGTACTGGGTCATGGTAGTAGGAAGAGGCTCTGCAGCTAAGTGTGCAGACCCTTACAGCTGAGTGCACAGGGTGGAGTTGGGTCTGTAATTGGGATTGGAAGTTAATAAAGAGAAGTTTACTCTGTGCATCTATTCTTGAATTTGTATTTTGATGTTATACATTACTTCTGCTCTGTTTATTTAGTATGTGCACTTGATGAATACTCATATGAATGCTTATATATGAAAATAATATAAGTAATCAGTTAATAGAGCCTAACTAAGGAAGACTTGGGTAAATAACATGGGTCACACTGCAGCTAGAACTATGCAAAGATAGTATCGTAGGGTGCAGGGTACCCGCTGGTGCGCATAGCACAATAAGTGTGAAGGTTGGACCCCATTCCATTCACCTCATATCATACATCCCCAAGGTGTGGAAACCCGGTTCTAACACCCTCCCATACTGCTTCAGGTGAGACAAAAGTTTGCGCTCTATGGATCATTTCTGAAAGGGCTAGTAGTACTGGGATTTGCTTGGCTAAATCACTTCTGAACCTAGGTTAGGCCCTACTAAGCCAACAAGCTCTAACCAGGGGCTGAAGTCCTTTCACACTGCTAGGGTAGCGAACTGCAGTGTCTTGATTATCTTATTAATAGATCTTAATTATCTTCATGTAACCAGATATTCTATCTTGCGTTCACCTAACCAATACAGTTATACTCATTCGCGCATCATATAAGCATTAGAAGTGAAATTCATATCCAATATAACAGATGCATAAATAGGAAATAAAGACACAAGAATGATAAAAACTTATCTTTATTAATACTTCCAGATGATTACACACTTGACTCGCCCTGCGCACTCAGCTACAGGGGTCTGCGCACTCAGCTTCAGAATTCTAGGCCTCTGTACACTCGCCTATAGAGCCTCTACATACGCTACGACCCAAAAATTAGACTTAAACTTTAGAGCTATCTCACATACATCTTCATCTATTCCTTAGACCGATTCCTTCTAGCTACTTAGAGCTTCGCTCTATTTATACAATCCCATGGTTCACAGACCATGGGTAGATCTTCTACAGATGACATTACATTATCAGTATAAGAGAGGACAACCCTGTGACTCTTTAACAAACAACGCGCTCCGCGCCCACAAAATATGGAGTCTTTTCATTGGAATTACAAAATAGGACCGCAATCTGGGCTCTAAGCCCCAAAAATTCCCTTGGCGGATACCCTGTCCAATAGGTGCCAAACACACACATCGTGACTCACCCTCGAGTCACTTTGCAGGTGCAGAGATCTTAGCGTAAAGACTTCCCAGCTCTATTTGGATTGCTGCAAGTTTAGCAATGCACTAAGCGGCTGTCTGCTAGACTTGCTCCATGCGTTATTTGGTAACTATTGTGGTTGAACTACTGCCCTGAATCTAGTCATGCATTTCTTGCGGTTACCCGAGCTTCGCTTCAATGGAGGTTGTAATTGTATAAGCCTTGTCGATCCGCGGTTGTAGGCACACTTTCAATACTACCTCTTTATGCTGAGTGACATCCCCTATTTCTTGAGCACCTTGACCTACTACATCCTCACAAGCCTCTATGTAAGGGAAACTATCTACAAGGTCCCTTTTACCTCATCGTACTTCTGTTGTAGCTCACGTACCTCTGTCTCTAGGCGTTCTATGTTCGGGGCCTCCTGTAGGCTGGTGAGGACCTCGAATGACTGCACAAACAACTTCATGCAGTCTTTCATTGTACTGTCAATTGCCACCATTATTGTTGTGATCGTGGTGGTATGTTGTTCTCTGATCTCCAACAGAGTTGAAGGCGAAGCCTTCAACTATAGTTATGTTATCTAAAGATTCAGCTCCAACTGAACCCTAGCCATTTCTACTGTTGTGTCATGCATCCCTGTGGCTAACTTTCAGACGCAAACCTCCACCAGTTCCTCTCCTTGAATGGCCAACTCCAGGACCATTTGGTAGGCTTCCTCCATAGTTTGCATGATTTTCTTGTTCTACTCTACTACCTCATTATGCTACAAGCTCAATTGCTCAACGTTGATTCGTTGCACTCTCATTACTTGTATAGCACAACTCTCCCTGGCTGGAAGTTTTGCAGTGACTCCATCCTGCAAGAGATAGAATGTCTTGCAAGGGAGTGCAGCCATGTTTAACTTGACCCCTTTCAAACTGCTCACCATAGGACTGTCGACCTCATTCTATATAATGAGTGCTCCATCTACTAGCACTAGTGTGTTGGTCATCGTGGCGTGTAGCATTTCCTCAACAGTAGAAGTGCTGACTACGAGGCTGGTGGATACTGTGCCACCCTATGGAGTTTTCACCTGAAACTCCTGTATTTGTGTCAGGAGAGCCCCCAATACCAACTGGTGTTGTTCCTCAAACTTCTGAAGGGCCTCTGCAGTGACATCCCTCACTGTTTCGTTGATATCATGTAAATCTCCTTCGGTAAGGGTGATAAGGTCGAAAGATGTCTTCAAGGCGTTCGTTTTCTTTCATAGCCCTACCTACTCTCATGGTCATGGATGTTTGAGTTGGGTTGACATTTTCTGCAGGTCCGCGCCACCTTGCTCTATGTTTGTCTCTGGTTCGAGTGAAGGTGACTTATGTCCTTCGTGCTCCTCGTCTGCTATTTTCTACTGCTCTGCCAACTTCGCAGCATCAAGCTCCACCTAGACCTTAGCCGCTGCTTCTTATTTCCTATGCTTTTCTACCAAGACTCAAGGACTACGAAAATTAGATCATCAATCGCCAAGTATGGTAACTCATGCTACGTCTTCACAGGGTCCTTCCGCGCCCTGATAAAGACATTGTGGAAGTCGGATTTTAACTTCGCAAATCTCTACAAACTATTATAGACAATGGGTGATAACCGTGACTTGCTATTGATCCCCATCTTGATGTTCATTTCCATTAGCACCCAAAATATCTTGCTCTCCCTTATCCTCTGTGCACCCCTGGTTGCCCATAGCAAAGCGTACGTCATCGCCTTTGGAAGTTCCTTCACAATCAATGGGAATTGGCCATCTCCAGGCAACTTCGATGCCACCAGTACTATTGAAAATAGGAGCCATGAGTAATGAAATGTTTTTCCCTACTCATGTGCCTCACGGCAGTCCACAAGGAACTCACTGGATAGATAGTTTTCCAAGTTGAACTGGATCCCTTTTGCACATTGTGCCACTAGTTCAACCACTAGCATGGGCACCTCATCCGCATGGCACTTCTGCATCACCTTCCTTGCCAATATTTGTGTCACAACCTTGACTATAGGGTTGTTGATGCTGGAGATGGTGTACCCTCGCTTCTTTTTCTCCAACTTAAACTTCTTTTTCATTGCCTTCGCAAGGGCCAACTTGCAACCTTTTCCCTCTCAAATGTTCGTTGGATCCACCCTTGAGCAAGGTAGCCACGTAATCTAGTGAATCAGATGGTCTATGATAGGGATGGGCTCCTCCAGCCACAAGCACCCATCATGCAGCAAGTAGAGAAGCTACCTAATTATGAAAGCAATCACTGCGGCATGATGGTAATGTGACACCTAGAACAGCTTTAGCAACCCTGCTTTCTCTATGCCTCTAAGCCATCTGCATGGTTCTAATTCAATCATTCAAACTGACACAGCCATTTTCTGTCACATTACCTTCGTAGTCGCTAAATGCAGGAACTTATTATGGTCTGCAAGGTCCCAATCTTCAAATTTTAGGACGAGAACCTGTCCCAATTTCACGCCCTCAAAAATAATATCATCTGGGAGCATCGGGGTTTGTAGAGAGCTCTTGCTCTCATCTATATCCTTTGGAACCTTGGCTTTACCCTTTCACGGGGGAACATATTCCGACAGCCTGGTGATAGAGTCCACACCCTGGATTTCGACATCCATCTCTACATCCTCCTTCTCCACCAAGATTTCTTCAAACTCTTCCTCCTCATCGGCCTCCAAATTAATGGCATTCCCCTTTTCTTCCAATGTGAGCTTGTTCCTTAGTGGATTTCTAGGTGAGATGTGCACCGGTATCATGGTCTACTTGTCCTTCTTAGGTCTTAGTCCGCGCGGTGATTTAGGGACCTCAGCAATTATTCTGGCGCTCTCTGGGGCTTCCACTTCTACAATCTCTTATGTAGCTTCCTTGGTTGTCACTACTCCTATGTCCATGGCTTCTTCGAGTAATGAAATTATTATAGTTAGGAGGTCCTACATCTCCTTTGGCAATGTTTCAAACAATGAACTTGCTATCAAAGCCTCAAGGTTCAAAAGGTCCATACACAGTTGGTAGCGCAAGAAATCAGTTCTGAAATTTCCAAGTGTTGTTCGCTAGACAACCACTTGTAATTTATAGCACCTTTTAAATTTGAATTTGACCATTCCCCCCACATTCGGTCCATTAATGCTAGATTGGTGGTAGATTTTCAAGAATATAGCCCATAAAGTTCGCCTTAAATGCCTACCGCCAGCTTTGTTTGGCCTTAAACCAAGCATCAAATCATGAATAGTGACTATGTTAGTCACTTTCCGGCCGATCTGTGTGCCAATGTAGCTATCTTCATGCTATCATGGACCCTATGACACTTCACTATTGCACATAGTCCTGACATCATGCAGTTCCCATGAAGAGTAGTTTATAGTCCCATGCCTCCTTTTAGCTACCTAGAGTGCTAAGACTGTGCTTCTATCGATTAGTTAGATGGTCGGGCCACCTGTGTATGGCTTCTGAAAACTACCATTCACTTTTCCTGGGAAGGGATCTCCATTTAACTTTACCAATTGCACCATGCCACTATCGGTAATCTCCTTAGTAACATACGGCCCCAACCAATGCATTCTGAGTTTCCCTAGGAATTTATCAAACTTACTATCATACAATAGCACCAAATCATTCACCTTAAAGGTGCGCAACTTAATATGTCGATCGTGCCATGAATTTTCACACTATTTTTGGACCTGCTGGTGAAATCCAACCAAAAATATCTCTTCTTTGAGCTCATCCAACTACACGAGCGTCTCCTCCAGGGCTTTGCGATTTGTCATACCTATGAGTGCTGCTATGCACATACTAGGCACAATGTATTTCATAGGCATTATAGCCTCCACTCCATAAACTAGCTTAAAGGGTGTTCATCCCATCAGCTTCTTGCATGTCATCTGATAAGCCCATAACACTACAGGTATGTGTAGATTCCAATCACTTCGCTATGCATTGCATACCTTGGGAAGCGTGGTTTCTAGTACTTTGTTGAATGCTTTTGTGCATAGAATTTTTTGTGTGGTTTCTCTTCCTACATAGTGTCTTCCCAACATTAAGAACCATCTACAAGTTCACCCCCTAACACATGCTTATTAACCAGCTATTTTAGTGCAGAGTATATGTGCCTCTGTGTAGGTTGGGGCTCTTCTCTATAGGCCTGTTTCCACTTGGCTAGATGTGCACGAAAATCATCTTGCCCATCATACTTGTCTGCTAGTCACATCTTAGGCTTCCCAAATCATGTTCACATTATTTTCCTCATTCGCGCCAATCATGAAAACTTCCTTTGTGCGTACCCCACCATCTCATGGGTGTAGGATGCAGTAGCCAGTCTAAGGCCTGGAAGCATTGGTTTTCTGACACCTCCCTTTTGAATGCACCCAAGAAGGTATCTACCTCATTTATACCATCATAAGTAGGAAGGTATCTTACTTCTATCAACATGTAGCACAACGATCTGGTCATATTATTCCAATTCAACATCGTTACCTCATGTAACCAATTCTACCATCATTCTATTTCTTCATCAGAATTTGATGTGAAGGAGCTCTCATGCTCCCATGAAATCTTCCCATCTACGATGGGATTTACGCAGTCTTGGTCTCGTGTTGTTATCTTATAGATACAGTCTAGATCATCATCGTTCTCATAGTCATGGACTGGTTCCACATAACGCTTGCCTTCAGTAAGGTCCAGGGGTATTATTATGCACAATGAATTCTTCTCAAAGATCATTTTCACTTCTTCATATTAATTACCCCATTCATGTGAGTGGCCTAGTCAATTTCTAAGAGTGTCGGGTAGGTATTTCTATCATCAACAATCTCTATTACTTAAAAGTCTATCAGCGCACTCACTCCCTCAATATCCACAGTTATTCCCTACAATCGCCCCATGGGTATTATTTTCTATTGGTTCGCCATCCTTAGCTGAATTGGAGACCGTTGCAGCATAGGTCGCCCCATTCGCTTCCATGTCTATTTCGGAAAAACATTCGCATTTGATCCCAAATCCAAATGATTTGATCCATCTCATATTCTCCGATTTGCGTGGTAAGTCTCATTTCACGCCTTATCCTTGTATTATGTTTGTCGATCTTATGAACTATGTGGGGTTCTCCTGGCGCAGTCCCAGTGCATATATTGATGAGTTCCTGTAACCCTTTGACAACTTTACTGTCACGTAATAACTTAATACAGGTTTCTAGGAAAGTTGTAAGAATAAATTGGTCCATTTCCAGCTCTGGTTTATCTTTTCTTCCTGAAATGGAGGCATCAATGAAGCTCTTCTTAGCTTCCATGAATGTTTCCCAAGAATGCTCCAAATCAAACTCAACTTCTTTTATCAGGGCTTTGCAAACCTAAGTATTATCTTCTGGTTATTTCCCCTTGTCATCTACTATCACGATTCCACTTCAGAGCACAATGTTTACATTTGGGTCTTCCTTGCACAGCTTAGACCTCATCATCTACAGGTTTTGAGTCAGGGGAGGCAGTAGCGCTCTTTTTTCGTGTATCCTAGCTATCCGCATAGGATAATCTTTTTGATCATGATCAAACAATGTGCAATACTTGCACAACGGGCATGTTGGATTCGTGCAATCACATGCATAGTGTCTTGGCCCTTTGCAATTGTAGAAAATCAACTGTCTGTGACCCCTACCAGGTCCTCCCCCACCTCGGCCTCATCCGTGCCCCTAAAGTCTTGTCTGTGCCATCCATACTTTTTGCTTAAGGTGTTGTGTTTTAGCCTGAACTCTATAGGTGGGAGTTTATCCATCATTAACTCATAGCTTCTACAAGTATGCTTGTCATATCTGACCGAACTATAAAAGTTGTAGAAGAACTATTGCGAATTTTTTATATACTTTTGTAACAAGTGGCAGTTGTCCATGGCATGTTTTCCTAGTGTCACACTTGGTCCTACTTGAGCTTCCATCCTTAAAGGCATCAGTTATCCTCCTATGAGGTAATTTGTAAATACCAGAAAGTGGTCTTCGTCATGACCCTAACTCTTGTATTTAATGCACCATACTTCTTCGTACACTTCTGGTCGGAATTTCCTGTCTTGTTTCAGACTCTGCATCTTGAGGCACATATTTTTAGCTGCATGTGGATCTGCTGAACTCCTAGGTTAGGATCTTACATCAAGGTCTCATGAAGCCTCATGGAAATATCCAAAGCCTCTGCCTAAGTTGTTATCTTCTATTATGACAACACACTCCTTAAGTGTAGTAGTAGTGAGGCTACAAACCACTCGTGATGCGATCCATCTGTCAGATTCATATTGGCTTCACGAATCATACATTTCAACCTCTGATCTAGTTCCCAATTTTTCTCACCATGTATCATTTTCATCTCTTTGAATCCCACAATCGTCTTCGCTTCACACTTAGGCATGTTAAATTCTCTATTTAGCGTTATTTAGATATCCATGACTCTCGCATTCAGGTTATCGTTGTAGTACTTAATATACCAGGTAAGTGTGCAATCCTGTAGGGAACTAACCAATGTTGATTTCTTCATATGGTCATCTATAACATCTTGTGCTTCCCATAGAGCCCTTACAATGAACCAGAATTGGTCTGGATCCTTATTTCCCAAACCTTTGAACACAAGAAAGTTCACTATTTTTTCCATGCTGAATCGTGGTGGTGGTGGAGCTAGTATGGGCGAAGATGGAGGTGATGGTGGTGAAGCCAGTGGCGATGTGGGTGGAGGTGGTATTCATGGAATTATTTGTCTTATTAGCTGACAAGAACTTTGTGAAGAGACCTTCATGAGCTCTTCCTCATCCCCTCGCAGAGGTGAAATCAAGGGGCTATTTTCTGAACTCTTATTTCCTTCGTTCCTATAAACCTTTCTTCTTTGCGTAGCCCCAAATGTCAAGCTAACTACAACACCCGATTTTCACACAATAACATTTTAATCCAAGTATTCAAAGCTTTTACATACATACCTCATGGTCCTTTGAGAAAGCGTCGCTCTGCCTCACTATAGCTGACCGAGGTGTCGACCGCAAACTCAGTAACAAATCCTCTTATAATGTGAACGAGCAAGTGATTGATGACACGTGTAATCTTATC
The DNA here is from genome assembly GCA_000404065.3 of Pinus taeda. NCBI lineage: Eukaryota > Viridiplantae > Streptophyta > Pinopsida > Pinales > Pinaceae > Pinus > Pinus taeda. Next base: position 454,916 of record APFE031240651.1, on the reverse strand, counting down.
CTCCATCAGCATCCAACTTTCTTGGCTATCTACTAACTTCACAATCCACTCGTATAGCTTAGCAGGAAAGGACGCAAAAGAGATTTCGTGGATTTCTGTAAACATGTAGCTGTCTAGCGACTCTTCTTTTGATAGTCATGGGTTTCTGTTCTCCTGTGTCATGAAATCATGAATTCTTCTGTCCAACCAGCCTTTGATTTCTTTCTTAGTTGGATTCCAATGATACGACATCACACATCTCTCATGCAGATTCATGTCCCGACAATGGAACCATTTGTTGGCTTATGGGGGCCTGACCCAGGTTCAGAGTTATTTAGCCAAACAAAATCCCTACACTACTAGCCCTTTTGGCATCAGCCCATGGAGTGCGAACTGAAGTCTCACTTGAAGCAGCATGGGGGGATCCTAGAACCAAGTTTCCACACCTTTGATATGGATGTGATGTCATTTTAGTCTAACTATACCTACTTTCATGCAGGTTCCTTCACGCCCTGTTCCACCCTTCACTACCTTTGCGAAGAGTTACTATTTCAAGGAAAACTAGTGTCTTTTCAATCGACTAGCCCTCTAGGTTTGGTAGATACCCTAGAAACAACCATTCAAAGTAATTCAATTATTTCTTCTATGCACAATAGATAAGATAAGGATTTGAGGACCAACCTAGAGCTTTCACTTAATCCTTTTCTTGATCTTTCTCCCCCTTGATAGAGCTCAAGAATCCTCTTCGTACTTATCCTGCTCGAAGAGTACCTGTAGAAACACAGTAGCAAAGAAACATCAAAACAAATTGATCTATTGTAACATAAACACTATAGAATCAGATATATAATGAACATACATTGCCATTCACAAATAATAACATTCACAAGTGCATAATTATATGGAAGAAAACTTGTATAACTTTATTAAATAGAAGGGAGAATTATAACCAAGTTGTCTGATCCAGCATCATCCTCTCAGCATCAAGCCCTCTTCACCTCATGAAATAGAAATATCACACCAACAATACAATGCTCTTATCTCAAACACAAACTATCAGCACTTCCTTGCAATTCACAATATTCCAGCCCATAGATCTCTTAGATGAGGGATCCATTTATAGATGTGTGCAAGGGTGTGAGTCATCTTTGGGGTTTTGATTAGTGTCATTCCACTTATTGCATTTGGTTCCACTCAGAGATTTCTTGGATCTCTTACTCATCCTTGGGCGAATTTAGAGAGGCAAGTGTCATTGGAGAAGTTTCTAGAATATTCCCTGAGCATCCACTTAGCAAACTATCTCGGGCATTTTTTGATCCTCACTCATCACACTCTACAGGAGGCCAAATCAGTATGCATCGCACCCTGACAGTGGAGCAATTAGTGTGGTCTAGTTTAGGCCAGTTCTGGATGGTTTTTCAGGTGGAAATTTTGGGGAATGATGTAATCAGATGACCATGATCTTTTAGGGTATGAAACAACACTTGTAGGGGTTGAAGAGCCCTAGTTTATCGATATATAAGATTGGGGTTGAGGTGCCCAAATATGTCTATAATAGTTGCCCCTCAAAGCATGAAGCCATAAAACTTGATGTCCGGTGAAATGCTTTATCATAGGTTCTGAGGTCTCGAACTAGAAGGTGACCTGTATAAGATACAATCTAATACATCATCATAATATAATTTTTAGGATCTAGTTGAGACAGGCATTCCCATGCTCAGCCTTTATAAATTCATTTCATGTACATAGAATAGATATTCATCTACATATGTAGACTGATGATTCTTCAATTGTAGAGTCATCACTCTTGGTCTATATGACCATCTCTACAGCTTCTGTGTACATTTGATGTCTTTATATCCCTGAATATATCATAGCCCAGATGGATGAAAGTAGATCCAAGGTCTTCAAAAACTCATTCAATCTTCACTTGATGTACAAGTCGATCCATGTGAAAATATGTTTTGAAGTCGAACATGGAAAAACATTTCCTGATTACCAGCCAATAATGTGAGTTGTTAATAGATGCGACAGGAATCACCAATAATGATGATGACCCTCAAGGTACTACAGTACAATTCACATGGTGTGAATATATGATCTGATGTTGAACACCATGCAAAATCTTTCGGTCAAAGGCCATTGATATCAACCTATTGCCGGAAGTGAGAAACCTGCCATTGAGGCATACAAGCTTCAAAGTACTGAAAGGGTTGTTTCTAAGTAAACTTCTTGGATAATGTGTTGATGTTGACAAGAAGTGACCCATCGTAGCAGGTCCTTAATGTATCCCACATCTATGACACGAAATGAAGCAAATGATTTATGGAGGTGAAAATGATTTGACGACACAAGGTTCATGAATGGCGGTCAGGAAAAATGAAGGTTGAAGGTATTGCAGTGGACAAGGCATTAACTAGGTTTGTGGTTTCTCAACTGAATGACTTCTCTTGAACATGTCGATGACACTGAGATGGATTGGTAGCGTTAACCCCAAAATACAGATGGTGTGGAAGACCAGTGGTTAGATGATTGGTGAATGAAATAACCCAACCCGACTCAATAATGGTGATTGAGTGAAAATTCCATGTTCAAGAGCGACCTGCTACCATAAATTTCTTCAGGTTTTCTTCCATTTTTCCCAAGTCATTTTTAACCAGTACTTCTTTATTTTTGGCAATATTGAGGAGGATAACAAATGCTTGTTCTAAAATTTTCCCTTCGGGCAAACCTGTCGCTATGTTTTAACGAGTCTAGTGATAGTGAAACTCGTTCTTGTCTAGGTGGACAAGTTTGTCACTATTGTTTTAACGAGTTTAAAGACAAATATAGCCCAATCCTTTTCATGTTTAGAGAGTTTGAAAAGGGATGAAAAGGAAACTCCGGCAGTTCTTTTTCGTTGAATAATCCCTTAAGTTCGAAAAAGTATAAAATAATAGGAAAGGGATGACTTTTTTGATCACTTTAACGATCCGAAAAAGACAAGTGCTCAAAATTTTTTGTGAGATAATACCTTGGGTCCGAAAAATATTAAAACGTACAAGAGGGATGGCACTTCCAATCACTTTAACGAGATGGAAAGGCCAATTTCTTGACAATATTTTCATATTAACAAGTCTAAAAAGAGTTTAAAGGAGACTTGTTTTGAGGAACGAGTGGTGTCTGGGGTAGCAACTGGTTCGAGGTAATCTTGGAACCTCTCCAAACATGGCGAATTCTGTGAAGAGGTCGGCTAACAAGACCACTCATCGCAACTATTCCTCAAAAGGTGTAAACAACCAAGTGGAAGCATATTATCGACCAAAAGAATGGAGGTGATGGGAGGTACACAACCAAGGCTCAAAAGGCTGATAGCATGGCAATCACAAAGGTTAATTACTCTAGTTAGGTTCATATTTTAACGAGCTTGAACCATGGGGGGAACTATGCTCGATGGTAGGTTTATTTTTTAATGAGATTAAACCATGGGGGGACTATGCTCGATTTTAGTTCTTCTTTTTTACGCAAGCTAGAATCGATAGAACTAAAAAATATAGAAAAGAAAATGCTAGAAACGACAAATCTAAAAATATTAGAAAATGAAATGGAAAAATGTTTGCATGTCCCCAACATGATGAAAAGGAGAGTCTTCTGTAACCATATGGGAACTACTGTGGTTATGTAGGATGTTTTTGTCCACAGAATAGACAAAACACTTCCTTGGATTTGTCTGGAGAATATACAAAGGTGAGTGTGTAAGACCTATCACATAACCAACAGGGGAACTCATATGGTAGGATGGTTTCATCCACAAAATAGAAAAAATAGTTCCTTGGCTTCATCCACAGAATAGACAAAGGTGAATGGTTTCTGAGACCAATCACATAACCTACAAGGAAACTTATCTTCTCAACGGGGTTCGTCCATAGAATAGACAAGGGTGATTGCCCCCTAAACTTTGTTACATTCACCAGACTACTCCCAACAGTTAGGTGGATGGAATGAAGGTTGAAGAGACATTCTCGATGCAAAAGGACCATTTAGGGATGATGTTTTACTTGGAGCTGTGCTTGAACCAGGAAATGAAAGCTGGTCAACAGTGACAATGTTTCCTTCATGTGGGAAAGACATCACTCGGAAGAGTGTTGAAACAATAGCCTCCATGTTATAAACATAGTCATGTGCAAGGAGTAGATTGTAATCTAATGGTCTTGGGTCTACCATCACGTTCAGGTGAATGGTTTTGCTTCTCAAAGTGATCGATAACTTTGGAAGGATCCCTAACAGTTGACTAGTTCCTTTGTTAAAGCCCAACAGATTATGTGTAACAGGCATAAGCGATAGCGAACCAAGCACTTTCCAAGTAGTTGAGGAAAGGATACTCACTGATGCCCCTTCATCTATAATAGTGCTAGACACGATCATTTTGTAAATTTGTTCTATAATCTGGAAAGGTACATAAGAAGGAAGGTAGGATTTTGCTAGTCGATTCCAATAAAAGGAAGCGACTAGACTACTTGGAGGGTGTACCTAATGAACGGAAGAAATAACCCCTTGATTTATGAGAATTGGAGTATTTCCCTCTTGTTGTGAAGGAACGAGTTGATTGCTCCCAAGTTCATCAGACTCTAAAGTAACAAAAAGAATTTGAATGGTATTGTTCTCATTCTTTTCAGGGAAGGTATGATCTTCTAAAGGTAAAACTGGATCAATTGTCACCTCGATCTGTTGACTTTTGTTGGGTATAGACTCATGAGATTCACTTTCAGAGTGATTGGTTTTGACCAATGGTTCATTTAAGTCAGTCAATATTTTAACTAGTAAAGGACTAGGGGAGAGTTTCTGGTGGCCAGTTGGAAGTCGTTGTGGTGAAGCAAGACGGTTATCCAATACTCTTTTGGCTTCATCCAAAAAAGGACAATGGTGAAGGGTGTGGTTCCGTTCACATAACCTGCATGGAACTTTGACCTTTCCTTTTTGTCCATGAACTTCACCATTACTAGTTGATGGTGTGCTCTCAACATGATCACGAGAGGTTGATGACATTGGGTGGTGCAAACAGGGGGACCATTCTCTCAAGATCCAAGGAAAGCATGGACACTCTTGATGAAAATGGTCTCCTCTACAAATTATGCATGGAATTCTAGGTTTTGAAAGTCTAGTGTGCAGATTTTCACCAGATGATTCATTGTTGCCCCTGGCTCATTTGGCTTCTTCTTCTTCTCCTTCCCTTTCTTCTTCTTCTCAGTCACATGGTTACTAGCATTGCTACTTTCACCAAGTAAAGAAGAAGAAGAGGAGGGGGAGACAAGCGAAGAAGAAGGCGAAGGGTCAACTTTAGTATCAACTGGATGTTGATTCAATTGAGGCAGAAACACAGGATTTTGAACCACAGAGGTTGAGAATAGACATACTGGGAGGCCAATTGTAATTCCCGTAAGGGACGATGTAGCCATATATGGAGCACCAACATTTCCACAAGAAGGAAAAGGACTAGGATTCCCTTCAAAAGGGATTCCTTGATTGGTGGATCCCGGATTTGTCTCAATATATCTCAACCTAAGATCAACTAAGGAATAGGGATGTTATTCCAAATTCAATAAATTTTGATGACGCTTTGACACAACTTTGGTTTTTCAATTTTTAAGAGTCGAGAAAAAGCTAAAGATGACTCTAGTCCCCTTTGATTTTTAATGGGCCTGAAGTGACAAGTGATCAGATGGACCTTTTCTTTTAAAGAGTCGAAAAGTAATGAAAGCGACTACTGTGGAAAATCTAGACAGAGGGATTACCAAACCAATTCCAAAACTGCAATATACACCTTGGTGATAAATTAAAGAGAAATTACCAAGGACTTATGTACGGCAGTCAATCTTCCCAAATGTTGTGTTCAGTGCATTGCAATCAACAAGGCAACAGACACGACTTCCTATGGATAAAGGATATAAGCCTATTGTGGTCTCCCAATATATACCCGATGGTATGGGGAGCACAAGTCTATGCTAGTTCTTGTCGTATCAAGGAGGAAAAATCCCCCAACCTTCAATGAAAACAATAGTTACTAGTTTTTACGACCCCAGAACATGTCTCTAGCCTAGACCTCTAAATGTTGGGTTCCAAAGCGTTGTTAGGTTCATTGAGATTTATTTTAAAGTTGATCTTGTTTAAAGTTTTCCTTTCAATGGTTCACCGCATGATTTTGATTTGAAATTCCTAAAATGTAATCTACAATGATAACAATCATTGATTTTTCTGAGCAATGAAAATCCTAACTACTAGGGAAAGAAAATTACGATTCTTTCAAACAAAGAGAAAAGAGCACACACTAATGCACTTTCCTGAATAATTTTTAGCACACAAACTAAATGCAAATGCAAATGCATGTATTTGTTTTAAGTTCCCCTTAATGTGAAAAAACGCCAAAAAGGAAAACTAAATGTAACAAAGATCTGAAATATTTCTTTCAAAATGACATTTTGAAAATTTCTTTTCAAAGTAGATGGGAAGACTAAACGACACTTTTAAATTTTGAATAGAAAATTCCTTCGACACTTTTAATATCAATAAATCAAATCAAATACATTACAAAAATTTTAATTGACTATCCAGGGAAGGAAGAATCCACGAAACTTCTCTTTTTCAAACAAAACGGCAGTTACGACACTTTTTGTACCAAAGCAACAATTCGATTTAATCAACTTTTCGACAAAGGATTGTAAATGATGGACAAATACATAAAAACATTTACTAATCCTAATCAAGGGAGGCTGATCTATGTGATGCAAGTAGGCTTCAGTAATGAGGTATTGTTCATAAGCAACGAAAACAACTAAACAAAATTGAAAACAATGACAAAAACCCCAAATTTCTAGAATGGAAATTGGTTCAGTCAGTCATCACATCTGGGCTTCAGAAAAACAAGGATGCATCACCCTTTACAGGCTCAGGAGGTGTGATGTATACTGGTTGACAGTGATAGACAATGCGATGGGCCAAAGAGAGCAAATGAAGTGGGTTTTGGCTCAAGTTTGTAGCTGCTTTCAGTGAGTTAAGCTGAGCTATGATGGACAGTAAAGAGAAAAATATAGAGGAATGACCTTCAAAGGTTATTGAGCTACCAAAATATGATCTAGGATACTTGTAAGTTAAATCTTCCATTCATAAACTAAACAAGGGATTAACTAAAGCAACATTTATCTACTATGCAATTGCAGAGCAAGAGCAGTTCGAAGGCTACCTGGTTGACTACAGGCTCTGTCTATAGTTTATAAAACAAACAACAACAATAAACAAACATATATTCGATCAGCAATGGAGTCGCCATTTTGTTTCCAGGAAAACTAGTGTCTTTCCGATCGACTAGCCCTCTAGGTTTGGTAGCCACCCTAGAAACAACCGTTCAAGGTAATTCAATTATTTCTTCTATGCACAATAGATAAGAGAAGGACGAGAGGACCAACCTGGAACTTTTGCTCAATCCTTTGCTCGAACTTTCTCCCCCTTGATAGAGCTCACAACTCCTCTCCATGCTTATCTCACTTGAAGAGTACCTGTAGAAACACAGTAGTAAAGAACCATCAAAGAATCTTGATCTATTGTAACATAAACAATACAGAATCAGATATATAATCAACATACATTGGCATTCACAAATAATAACATTCACAAGTGCATGATTATATGGAAGAAAAATTGAAAAAAATTATTAAATAGAAGGGAGAATTACAACCCAGTTGTCTGATCCAGCATCATCCTCCCAGCATCAAGCCCTCTTCACCTCATGAAATAGAAAGATCGCACCAACAATGCAATGCTCTTATCTCAAACACAACCTATCAACACTTCCTCGCAATTTACAATTTTATAGCCCCTAGATCTCTTATATGAGGGATCCATTTATAGATGTGTGCAAGGGTGTGAGTCATCTACGGGGTTTTGATTAGTGTCATTCCACTTGTTGCATTTGGTTCCACTTGGAGATTTCTTGGATCTCTTACTCATCCCTGGGCGAATTCAGAGAGGCAAGTGTCATAGGAGAAGTTTCTAGAAGATTCCCTGAGCATCCACTTAGCAAACTGTCTCAGACATTTGTCCATCCTCACTCATTGCACCCTACAGAAGGCCAAATTAGTATGCATCGTACCTGGCTAGTGTTGAAGTTAGTGTGCATCTCACCCTGACAGTGGAGTATTTAGTATGGTCCAGTTTAGACTAGTTCTAGATGTTTTTTCAGGTGGAACTTTTGGGGAATGATGTAATCAGATGACCATGATATTTTAGGGGTTGAAGAGCCCTAGTTTATCAACATATAATATTGGGGTTGAAGTGCCCAAATATGTCTATAACAATTGCCGCCTAAAGCATGAAGTCATAAATCTTGATGTTGGTGAAATGATTTATCACGAGGATCCGAGGTTTTGAACTGGAATGTGACCTGTATAAGATACAATACAATACATCATCATAATATAATTTTCATGATCTAGCTGAAGCAGGCATTGCCATGCTCAACTTTTATAAATTCATTTCATGTACATAGAATATATATTCATCTACATATGTAGACTGGTGATTCTTCAGTTGTAGATTCATCACTCTTGGTCTGGATGACCATCTATGCAACTTCTGTGTACATTTGATGTCTTTACATCCCTTAATATATCGTAGCCTGGATGGATGAAACGAGATCTGGGGTCTTCAAAAACTCGTTCAATCTTTTCTCAATGTACAAGTCGATCCATGTGAAAAGATGTTCTGAAGTCGAACATGGAACGTCATCGCCTGATTACCAGCCAATAATGTGAGTTGTTAACAGATGTGAGAGGAATCACCGATAATGGTGATGACCCTCAAGGTACTATAGTAAAATTCATGTGGTGTTAATATATGATCTAATGTTGAACATCACGCAAAATATTTTGGTCGAAGGCCATTGATGTCAACCTGTTGCCAGAAGTGAGAAACTTGCCATTGAGGCATGCAAGCTTCAAATTACTGAAAGGGTTGTTTTTAAGTCAACTTCTTGGATAATGTGTTGATGTCGACAAGAAGTGACCCATCATAGGAGGGCATTAATGTATCCCACATCTATGACAGGAAACAAAGCAAATGATATATGGAGGTAAAAATGATTTGACGACACAAGGTTCAGGAATGGCAGTCAGTAAAAATGAAGGTTGAAGGTATTGCAGTGGACTAGGCATTAATTGGGTTTCTGGCTTCTCAACTGAATGACTTCTCTTGAACATGTCAGTGACACTGATATGGATTGGTAGCATTAACCCCAAAAGATGGGTGGTGTTGAAGACCAATGGTTAGATGACTGGTGAACAAAATAACCCAACACGACTCAATAATGGTGATGGAGTGAAAGTGTCATGTTCAAAAGTGACCTGCTACCATAAATTTCTTCAAGTTTTCTTCCTTTCTTCCCCTATCATTGCTGATTAATACCTATTTATTTTTGGCAAGCTTGAGGAGGATAACATATGCTTGTTCTATAATTTTCCCTTCGGGCAAACCTGTCGCTATGTTTTAACAAGTCTAGCAACAGTGGAACTCATTCTTGTCTAGGTGGACATGTTTGTCGCTATTGTTTTAACAAGATTAACGACAAAGATAACTCCATCCTTTTCATGTTTAGAGAGTTTGAAAAGGGATGAAAAGGAAACTCCAGCAGATCTTTTTTGTTGAATAATCCCTTAAGTCCGAAAAAGGATAAAATAATATGAAAGGGATGACTCTTTTGATGAATTTAACGAGCCAAAAAAGACAAGCACTCGAACTTTTACATGAGATAATCCCTCGGGTCCAAAAAATATTAAAATGTACAAGAGGGATGGCACTTCCAATCACTTTAACGAGATGGAAAGGCCAATTGATCGACAATCATTTCATATTTAATGTGTCTGAAAAGAGTTTAAAGGAGACTCGTTTTGAGGAACGAGTGGTGTCTGGGGTAGCGACTGGTTTCGGGTAATCTTGGAACTTCTCGAAGCATGGTGAATTCTGTGAAGAGGCTGGCTAACAAGACCACTCATTGAAACTATTACTCAAAAAGGGTAAACAACCAAGTGGAAGTGTATGATGGGCCAAAATAATGGAGGTGATGGGAGGTACACAACTAGGTCTCAAAAGGCTGATAGCATGGCAATCTCAAAGGTTAATTACTCCAGGTGTGTTCATTTTTTAACGAGATTGAACCATGGAGGGAACTATGCTTGGTGGTAGGTTTGTTTTTTAATGAGATTAAACCATGGGGGAACTATGCTTGGTTTTAGTTTTTCTTTTTTATGCATGCTAGAATCGACAATACTAAAAAAGCTAGAAAAGAAAAAGCTAGAAATGACAAATCTAAAAAGCTAAAAATCTAGAAAATGAAATGGAAAAAGGTTTGCATGCCCTCAGCATGATGAAAAGGAAAGTCTTCTGTAACCATATGGGAACTACTTTGGTTATGTAGGATGGTTTTTTCCGCAGAATAGACAAAACACTTCCTTGGCTTCATCTGCAGAATAGACAAAGGTGAATGGTGTCTCAGACCAATCACGTAACCTACAGGGAAACTTATCCTTTCAACTGGGTTTGTCCACAGAATAGACAAGGGTGCATGCCCCCAAACTTCGTTACATTCACCAGACTACTCGCGATAGTTAGGTGGATGGAATGAAGGTTGAAGAGACATTCTCGATGAAAAAGGACCATTTAGGGATGATGTTTGACTTGGAGCTATGCTTGAACTAGGAAATGAAAGCTGGTCAACAATGACAATTTTGCCTTCATGTGTGAAACACATCACTCGGAAGACTGTTGAAATGATAGCCTCCATGTTATAAACATAGTCACATCCAAGGATTAGATTGTAATCTAACGGTCTTGGGACTACCGTCACATTCAGGTGAACAATTTTCCTTCTCAAAGTGATCGGTAACTTAGGAAGGATCCCTAAAGATCGACTAGTTCCTTTGTTAAAGCCTGACAGACTCTGTGTAGTAGGCATAAGCGATGGCAAACCAAGCGCTTTCCAAGTAGTTGAGGAAAGGATATTCAGTGATGCCCCTTCATCTATGATAGTGCCAGACATGATCATTTTGTAAATTTGTACTATGATCTGGAAAGGTACATAAGAAGGAATGTGAGATCTTGCTAGTTGATTCCAATCAAAGGAAGTGACTAGACTTCTTGGAGGGGGTACTGAATGAACAGAATAAATAACCCCTTGATTTACGAGAACTGTGGTATTTTCTCCTATTGTGAAGGAACAGGTGGATTGCCCCCAAGTTCATCGGACTCTGAAGCAACAAAAAGAATTTGAACGGTATTGTTCTCATTCTCTTCAGGGATGGTATGACTTTTTGAAGGTCAAACTAGGTCAATTGTCACCTGGACCTGTTGACTTTGGTTGGGTATAGACTCATGAGATTCACTTTCAGAGTGAGTGGTTTCGACCAATGGTTGATTTAGGTCAGTCGGTGGTTTAACTAGTAAAGGACTAGGGGAGAGTTTCCAGTGGCTAGTTGGAAGTCGTTGTGGTGAAGCAGAATGGTTATCCAATACTCTTTTGGCTTCATCCAAAAAACAACAATGGTAAAGGGTGTGGTTCTCTTCACATAACCTACATGGAACTTTGACATTTCCTTTTTTCTTCCATGAACTTCACCATTACTAGTTGATGGTGTGTTGTCATTATGATAACCAGAGGTTGATGACACTGGGTGGTGCGAACGGGGGGAACATTCTCTCAAGATTTGAGGAAAGCATAGAAAATCTCGACGAAAATGGTCTTCTCTACAAATTATGCATGGAAATCTGGGTTTTGAAAGTCTAGTGTGTGGATTTTCACAGATGACGCATTGTTGCCCCCTTCCTGAATTGGCTTCTTCTTCTTCTCCTACCCTTTCGTCTTCTTCTTAGTCACATGGTTACTAGCATTGCTAATTTCACCAACTGTAGAGGAAGAAGGGGAGGGGGAGACAAATGAAGAAGAAGGCAAAGGGTCAACTTCAATATCAAATAGATGCTGATTCGATTACAACGGAAATGCGAGATTTTAAACCACAGAGGTTGAGAACAACAATACTGGAAGGCCAATTGTGATTCTCGTAAGGGACAATGTAGCCATAAATGGAGCACCAACATTTCTCCAAGAAGGAAAAGGACTAGGATTCCCTTCAAAAGGTATTCCCTGATTGGTGGATCTCGATTTTTCTCCATATATCTCAACCTAAGATCAACTACAGAATAGGGACGTTATTCTGAATTCAATAAATTTTAATGATGCCTTGACACAACTTTTCTTTTTCAATTTTTAAGAGTCGAGAAAAAGCTAAAGATGAATCTATTCACCTTCAATTTTTAATGAGCTTGAAGTGACAACTGCTCAGATGAACCTTTTCTTTTAAAGAGTCGAAAAGGAACGAAAGTGACTACTTTGGAAAATCTAGATAGAGTGATTACCAAATCAATCTCAAAACTGCAATATACACCTTGGTGAATTAAAGAGAAATTACCAAGGACTTATGTATGGCAGTCAATCTTCCTGAATGTTGTGTTCAGTGCATTGCGATAGATAGGGTGGTAGACATGGCTTCCTATGGATAAAGGATATAAGCCTATTGTGGTCTCCCAATATATATGCAACGGTATGGGGAGCACAAGTCTATGCTAGCACTTGTCGTATCCAGGAGGAGGATCGCCCAAGCTTCAATGAAAACGATAGTTACTAATTTTTACGACGCCGGAACACATCTCTAGCCTAGACCTCTAGATGTGTTGCATTAGGTTCCAAAGTGTTGTTAGGTTCATTGAGATTTATTTTAGAGTTTATCTTGTTTAAAGTTTTCCTTTGAATGGTTCATCGTGTGATGTTGATTTGAAATTCCTAAAATGAAATCTACAATCATAAGCAATCATTGTTTATTTTGAGCAATGAAAATCCTAGCTACTCAGGAAAGAAAATTACGATTCCTTCAAACAAAGAGCAAAGAGCACACACTAATGCACTTTCCTTAATCATTTTTCGCACACAAACTAAATGCAAATGAAAATGCATGTATTTTTTTCATTCCCCTTAATGTGAAAAAATGCCAAAAAGGAAAACTAAATGTAACAAAGATCTGAAATATTTCTTTCAAAATGACATTTTAACAATTTATTTTCAAAATAGATCAGAAGACTAAATGACACTTTTCAGTTTTGAATAGAAAATTCCTTCGACACTTAAAATACCAATAAATCAAATAAAATACATGACAAAAAGTTCAATAGACTATCCAAGGAAGGAAGAATCCATGACACTTCTCTTTTTGACACAAAATGACAGTTACAACACTTTCTGTACCAAAGTGACAGTTCAATTTAAGCAACTTTTCGACAAAGGATTGTAAATGATGGAAAAATACATAATTTTTTTTTACTAATCCTAATCAATGGAGGCTTATCTATGTCATGCAAGTAGGCTTCAGTAATGAGGTATTGTTCATAAGCAGCAAAAACAACTAAAAAAAACTGAAAACAAGGACAAAACCCCCAAATTTCTAGAATGAAAATTGGTTCAGTCAATCATTGCACCCGGGCTTCACAGAAACAAGGATGCATCATACTTTACAGACTTAGGAGGTGCAATGCATACTGGTTGACAGTTATAGACAGTGTAATGGGCTAGGGAGTGCAACTGAAGTGGGTTTTGGCTCAAATTTGCAGTTATTTTTAGTGAGTTAAGCTGAGCTATGATGGACAGTAAAGAGCAACGTATAGAGGAATGATCTTCAGAGGTTACTGAGTTACCAAAAGAGGATCTAGAATGCTTGTAATTCAAATGTTCCATTCACAAACTAAACTAGAGATTGACTGAGGCAACATTTATCTACTATGCAATTACAGAGAAAGAGGAGTTTGAAGGCTACCTGGGTGACTTTAGGCTCTATTTATAGTTTATAAAATAAACAACAATAATAAACAAACATTTATTCAATCACCAATGGAGTCACCATTTTATTTCTGGGAAAACTAGTGTCTTTTCTATCAACTAGCCCTCTAGGTTTAGTAGCTACCCTAGAAACAATCGTTCAAAGTAATTCAACGATTTCTTCTATGCACAATAGATAAGAGAAGGATGATAGGAAATCTAGTAGTTTTTCAATAATAATTGTAACCTTTTCTGCATTATGAATTCAAAGAAGACAAAGGAATGTGCAAGAATAGACAAAGGAAGCTCAAGTGCTAATAATTGACGTTTTTCTATGCAGGAAGACGTGGAAGCAAGGAGTTTCTGTCCAAAAGCGAGAAGCAGAGGAAAAATAACTGCTGTCCCTCCAGCGGGGAACCGAATGCGAACAAGATCAAGAAAAATTAGAGCTGAATAGTCCAGGAAAAGAATGCAGGATACCGAGTCGGCGAACGCAAGAAAGAAAAGAGAAGGATTAAATGATTATTGAATCCCTCAGGATCTTTGATCCTGAGGGATCGCTTCTTTAACTTATCTTTGATTATCTAGATACCTCCGTCATTTCTTTTATATAAAGGAACAACATCATTGAGCAAGAGGATGACTGTTTTTGTAATTTTACAGTTTCAAAACAACTTTGATCATTGAGTCTCATTGAGACCTGATTTTGTTATACCCTGTTTGATGCGATTAATATAATAGACTTGGTGTTCATTTCGTCTCTGCGTCTGGAGTAACTTAAGGCGGTGTACCATTGGCAGCTAAGGGCCTGGCTCCGAAGGACACTTGCTTTTGTATCATTATACGGTGATTTGCGTGTGGTTTGTTTATCTTTATTATTTAGTAATCTGATATATCTTTCATATGATATGCTATGCTCTGTTATAATTAATATCTGAATGATTTCTCCATATAATGTCTCTACACTGTACAATTGGATCTATTCAAGTTTGAGTTACATCTTTAATCAGCTATTTCTGTAACAGAGTGTTGGAATGAATGTTACTGTCATTGGATCCATGTGAAATCATATTTGTGGGACTTGAAAGTAGCGTTACTCTTTTTAGAAACATAGTTATATCATTCATCATTCTCAGATTGCTATATTAGTATAGAACATGTACATACGGGTGATGGTTGTTGTTCCATAATTCATCAAGGATTGTTGTTCCATTTTATTACTGTTGTTCCATTTTATCATTGATGTTCCATTTTATTACTGCTGTTCCATTTTATCATTGCTGTTCCATTTGATTACTGTTGTTCCATTTTACTGCTGTTCCATTTACTGTTGTTCCATTTCCATTTTGCTGTTCCATTTTACTTTCTGCCGTTTTATTTACCTGCCTTTGTTGTTTGGTGTGAGAGAAGGCCTAAGGCTGTAGTGAGGCTCAGCAAGACGCTGCTTAGCTCCCATACGTATAAGTCCATGCTCTAATTTCCTTTCTTTATCAGTTTCTAGAGGGATGGGTTATTGCTTCCATACCCTTGACTGATCAACTGTCTTGTGTGATTCTATCTTTTGAGTTAGTTTAGTTACAGCTTAGCATCTGCTTTCATTTGAATCTTATGAACACTATACTACTAAGCATTACTCGAACAAATAGCCTCGGATTGAGCTACTCTTTGCAATAATAAAACGTTCACGAATTGACTTATTAATATGGAATAATTAGCGGTGTGAGAGACCCTAGTTATAGCTCTACATTTTGGCGCCGTTTCCGGGGAAGGAGTATAGCCATTTTCCCTTTACAGAGTAGTGTGCAAATCTGCTAGGGGGGAGTTGGATCTTAAAAACGGAAGGTAAGAACCTACGTATGAAGCATGTAAAAGCCCTGCTCCACCGTCCGCTCTCTTAGCATAATTGTTGGTTGATAGGATTTAGTAGTTTTTAGAGTGCATGACTAAGCAGAAAAAGCTAGAAAAGAATATCAAACCTCCAGCCAAACCTGAAAAAGCCAAAGGACTGGTGACCCTTGGCCAAACAACCTTCATAGACAAAATTTATAAGAAAACTGAATCTCAGCCAACAGTAGGCCCCAGAAAGATTAATTCTAAACAGCCTACTAGTTCCCTTCAGGCTACAACATCACCATCTAGAGCCTTCGCTGAGGTGCATAGTCAGACTGATGAATAGGACTTTCAAGAAATTGAAAATTCTGTGTCAGAACCACTGCGGGAAGGGAATTTAAGCAACCTTTCTGAAGGAGAAGGGGAAACAGGGGAAATAGAGGAACCGAGGTCTCCTTCTAGGATAATCCAACTGTTAAACAACCCAGATAAAGGGAGTGCGGCCAAAGTTAATATTGAAGGCACCCCATTCCCTCAGATAGAAATCCCAGATAAGGGAAGTGTCATTAGAACAGCCCCTACCAAGGCCATTCCTTCTCAACCTGGGAACACCCTCCCAGAAATTCCAGAAGGGTATTGGCACATATTCGATCCTATGGCGTAGAATCAGCCAAATACTCAAACTTCTACATTGCAATATCCTATAGTAGATTCTGCTGCAAATGCACCCATGAAAGCAATCCCTCTTCAACACATCCCGACGTTTCATGGACTTACATCAGAAGACCCCGATGAATTCTTATTTGAATTCGATGTGCTATGTAGAGGGTACGATTACACCACTGACCCCCAGAAATTAAATTTGTTCCCCTCCACTTTGAAAGGAGAAGCTCTGAGATGGTTTATGGGTTTAGGTGGCGGAGTCATAAATAACTGGGAGCAAATAAAAGAATCTTTCCTCAAGAAATATCAGGATTACTGTAGGTCAAGAGAACTAAAAGATGAAATTTTCCAAATGACGGCGAGACCAAATGAAATTTTGGAGGAATACGTAGAACATTTCCAGTATAATTTACAGAGATCCCCCTATGCATCACTACCTCTGCCTGATAATGTGTTGAAAACTACATTGATTAGAGGTATGAAAGAACAGTGGATTGAAACATTGAATATCATGGGAAAAGGGGATATTTACCAAGAGAATTTTGCTGATATCATTAATTTATGCATCAGGAGTTCAAGAGGTAGCACAAGGATAAAACCAATAGAATATGATCGGTTTGTTAGAGATAACAAAATATCAACAGAAGGAGTAACACATGTAGAACTAGGGAATTTATTAGAAAATTTTAAAACTGATATTCTGGGGAGATTAACTACATAGCTTGATATTGTGCAGGCTAAGCAAAAGCAGTTGGAGGTGGAACAGAATCTGGCAATTTTCTGCCCCCGATGTAGAAGAAAACATAGCCACAAGGAATGTCCACTAGATACAGTTCAAACATGTGCTATCTGTATGGAAGATCACCTTACTGAGAGCTACCCCTAACTTCCTGGATTGAAGGCAGTATACAAGGAAGCAGAAGAAGAACCAGAGCCAGCATACTTTGTCAACCAGCGTCGCCAATGGAAACCTAGGCAATCTGGTATGTTTTCGGACCCAACTTCTTCTTTCCAGACTCCGCAGTATAATGCTCAGCAATATGGTATGTGGCAAAACCAATCTACACCCCCATTTCCAAACTGGTCATCACAGTCGTTTCCTTCTCCAAATCCATGGATGAATCAGACAAGCCAATTCGGCTGGCCAAATTTTCCTTACACCCCACCATATTGGCAGAATAACTCATATCCTCCACAATGGATTCCCCCTACTTCACAAGGTTCACCCTGGCAGAAAAATTGGCCAAGATCAACATATCAGTCAATAGGAACTATTCCACTCCCTCAACCGACCCTGCCAGCCTTACAACAAAATCCCCAGTCTAATCTGAGACCGCAACTCCCAACCCAACCCAATCCAAATCCTAATAATAGACTGGTCCAATCCCTCCAAATTATAGAAACATCAGAAATTAGACCTAACCTAAGGGAGTGCAATGATATTCAGTTACAATCTGGACGTATAATAGAAACAGAGGGAGACAAAACAGTTCACATTGAAGATCAGTTACCAATAGAACAACCGCCACAACAAGAGGGTGTAAATAAAGAACAGATCCATCAACAAGCGAGTACACCCTCTCCTCCTTTCCTGGAACGATTAGTCATACCACGACCAGTGCAATATCCAGACTTTGACATTCTGGGAGAGTTACAAAACCTGTACATAAAAATTCCATTCCTCCAAGCCATTCAAGACATTCCTATATACGCAAAAACTATAAAAGAACTATGCATAAAAAAATCAAGGAGGAATACAACCACTAACCCAAGAGTCCAAGTAGTTGGCACCTTATCTGACTTATTATCAGGAAAAGAGACACCTATCAAATACGAAGATCCTGGGAACCCAATTGTAACTGTCCAAATCTATGGTCAAACCCTGACTAACGCTTTAGTTGATCTGGGAGCTACAATCAATATTTTGACGACCTCTACCTGCCAAAAGCTTGGCATCACATCAGTAGAACCTACTTCTACTTTGCTAGAATTGGTAGATCGATCTGTAGTTCGACCAAAAGGTACTCTATACGATGTCATGGTTTCTGTAGACTCCTCGGAATATCCAACTGATTTCCTGATAATTAATCCAAAAACCCGACTAGATGGACATCCGCTAATACTAGGAAGACCTTGGCTTGCTACTGCCGATGCCTACATTGGTTGCCGGTAGGGAAACATGACCATAACTAAAGGACCAGACGTTAAAAATCTAGTTCTATATCCTCCAGCACAGCCAAGCCTTCCAATGATCAAAAGTAATCAGTATCCTGTGTCATACCTTACTAACAATATCGGATCCCCATTGACTGTACAGAAAGCTTTAGATTTTAAAGATCAAATAGAAGATGATGATATCAATAACTTCATTAGTCAAACTGAATCTAGATCTCACACACAGTGTTTTATGATAGAAGCAGCGTTTGATACTGAGCTAGAAGAAGACCCTTTGAAAGGTGCACATGACCAAACAATACCAGTGACTGTTGTTGGCCAATAGTAAAGTAGTGGAAATTGAACCTGGTAAGACTCTAAATATCAACGCCAACCTTACACCAGACCAAGAAACAAAGCTTGTTAATCTGTTACGAAAATATCAAGGAGCATTTGCGTGGGATTACCCTAACATGAAAGGGATCGATCCTCAATTATGCACCCACCAAATCTATATAGAAAAAGATGCAAGACCTGTTCGTCAGCCACAAAGAAGACTCAACCCCCATCTAAAAGAGGTAGTAAAAGCCAAACTTCAGAAACTTTTAGATGTTAATTTTATCTATCCCATCTCCGACATTAAATGGGTCTCTCCCCTGGTGGTGGTACCCAAGAAAAATGGAAAATGGCGGATTTGCGTGGATTACAGGGAGTTAAATAAAGCCACACAGAAGGATCACTTCCCTCTCCCATTTATAGATCAAGTATTGGACACTTTAGGAGGGAAGAAATTCTTTTCTTTCTTGGACGGCTTCAATGGATACAACCAAATCCAAATTTCCCCTGAAGACCAGGATAAAACTACCTTTACTTGCCTTTGGGGAATGTTTGCCTATCGAGTACTGCCCTTCGGCCTATGTAATGCCCCTGCTACATTTCAAAGAGCTGTCCTTAGCATTTTTGTAGATCTAATAAACGATGGACTTGAGGTGTACATGGATGACTTTACACCATATGGAGATGATTTTGACCCAGCTTAAGATACCCTGGAAAAAGTCCTACAACGTTGTATCGCTACCATACTTTTTCTGAGCCACGAAAAATGTTACATGATGATGACAGAAGGGCTCATTCTAGGGCACTATATTTCAGCAGCTGGCATCCAGGTAGACCCGGCCAAAATTCAGATTCTTTTGCTTATCCCTACCCCCACTACACAAATAGAGGTACGCAGTTTTCTTGGATTTTCTGGGTATTACAGACGATTTATAGAACATTACTCACGTATTGTTGCACCTCTATATGCTCTAACTGGTAATGTTGATTTCTTGTGGACAGAAAAATGTGACCAGGCTTTTAAGGAATTGGAGAAGCTTGTATCAACAGCCCTAGTCCTTCGAGGACCAAACTGGAATTTTCCATTCCAAATCTCATCTGATGCCTCAGATACAACAGTTGGTGCAGTCCCGGGGCAAGAAGAGGATAAGAGACCATATGCTATCTACTATATGAGCAAAAACTTATCCTCTGCCGAACTCAATTATACTGTCACTGAAAAGGAATTCCTGGCTGCAATACATGTTGTTAACAAATTTAGACATTATATCACAGGCTATCCTGTTGTGTTATATACAGATCATTCTGCTATCAAATATTTGGCAAATAAACCTGTTACGAATGCTAGAATAACCAGATGGTTGATCTTATTGCAGGAGTTCGATATCACCATCAAGGATCGACCTGGCAAGGAGAACCCTGTAGCTGATTTTCTCTCATGAATACCGAAGTCAATTGAAACAGCAGTAGTAGAAGATCAATTTCCTGATGAACACCTGTTTTCTGTTGCTATTCGAACACCCTGGTATGCTGATGTCACCAATTACCTTGCAGTAGGTAAGCTACCAAAACACTTAACCCCTTAGGAATGTAAGCAGATTGTTCAGAAGAGCACTCGATTTTTGTGGATTGGAGGTCATTTGTTCCATACAGGGGCAGATATGCAAATCAGGAGGTGTATTCCAGAAGATGAGATCCTCGGCATTCTAAAAGCTTGCCATGACGGACCATGCGGGGGACACTTTGCTGAAAAGAGAACAACACATAAAGTATTGCAGACGGGATACTATTGGCCTACAATTTTCAAAGATGCGAAAAAATTTGCACAAGCCTATGACAGCTACCAGCGAGCAGGAAGACCCGGCCAAGCCGATGAAATGCCCCTGAGACCACAATTGGTCAATGAGCCATTTGAACGATGGGCTCTTGACTTCGTCGGGCCCATTAATCCATCATCAAATCAGAGGACATACATTCTGGTGGCGACAGACTATGTTACTAAATGGGTCGAGGCCGAATCATTGCCTAAGGCTACAGAAGACTCTGTAATATAATTCTTGTTCCATTTGTTTGTACGTTATGGACTTCCGAGAGAACTAATTACAGATGTGGACCACAATTTGATGGAAATAAATTAGCTGCAACACTTAACAATTATCATGTCCAACATAAGATCACTACCCCATACCATCCGCAGGCAAATGGGCAAGTAGAAAGTAGTAATGAGGTAATAGAATCAATTTTAACAAAATCCATTGCATCGCATTGGTGTGATTGGGCCGCTCGACTACCTGAGGCACTGTGGGCCTATAGAACCACATGTAGAAGTACTACAGGCTATTCGCCTTATCAATTAGTGTTTGGAAAACAACCAATTTTCCCCATAGAATTCGAAATCCAAATGCTACAAACTGCACAGGAAGTCGGCCTAGATCTGAGTGAGGCACAAATCAATCGATTACAACAGATCAATGAATTGGATGAAATCAGGCTCTCTGTGTTACAAAATACAGCATTGATTCAACAACAGCGAGCTAAATGGCATGATGCACTTATTAAGAATAAAGTATTTCATGAAGGAGACTGGGCTCTGTTATATGACTCTCAGTTTCAGGACTTCCCGAGGAAACTCCAGACTCGATGGTTAGGACCATACGAAATCCAGAAGGTACATGACAATGGGACCCTTACCCTGATCACAATTGACGGTTCTGGATACACATTCAAAGTAAATGGCCATCGAGTTTGTCTCTATCGAAAGCCACTCACTCGGGAATCCTTTTGTCAGTAGCTACGACAAGATACTGATATGGAAATCTTAGGAGAGGAAGCGAAATCTTCCACACCTATAGCTTAAGTAATTCATTTTTTTCATAACTTGTACATAACATCCTGTATATATGCTCTCCTGATTTTCTGTTTGCATTCTAGGTATTTTTGTTGTTCCACTTGTGTCTTTCTGCTGTTCCTTTTCAAAAAGGAACAACATTGGCGTGTTTTGCTGTTCCTTTTCAAAAGGAACAGCATTTGCGTCGTCTTGCTGTTCCTTTGCGAAAAGGAACAACACTTGTGTGTTTTTGCTGTTCCTTTTCAAAAGGAACAACATTTGCGTGTTTTTGTTGTTCCTTTGCGAAAAGGAACAACACTTGTGTGATTTTGCTATTCCTTTTTAAAAGGAACAACACTTGTGTGATTTTGTTGTTCCTTTTCAAAAGGAACAGCACTGGCATGTTTTTGTTGTTCCTTATTCAAAAGGAACAACATTTGCGTATTTTTGCTATTCCTTCTTCAAATGGAACAACATTTGAGTGTCTTTGTTGTTCCTTTCTTAGAAGGATCAACATTTGCGATTTTCCGTTGTTCCTCTCAAAGAAATGGCATCCTACGAATGGATTCTTCTCTCAGGAATGCCATCAGCATGTTTTTGCCCTTATTTGGATGCTTTGTGCCCATGGTCCCCCCAATCTTTTAGATACAGCAATGAATTTATGCGATGAACATAAACCATGATATACCGAAATCAGCTTATCATAAAACGCTATTACTATGAAGCCAGTATGTATAAGAGGACAAGAGGAGGGACATTAACTTTTCATCTTCGCTATCATTGTCTTATTACCGAACCCTGGTTGGTGATCTTTATCATGACGATTTCCCTAAAAATCTTTCTTGATTATTACTTAGGAGTAAGAACAAACGATTTATATCTGTCTGTTGGGATCATAAGACTTCTTCCACCATTCCCTGCTCTTAAGGAGTGCGGAACCACCCTTATGTGGAAATAAACAAAAAAGAGAGGTGCTCTGCAAAAGAAAACAAAAAAAAATATGAAAATTGTCAAATGCAGGATAGGGGGTCTCATTGAGAGCCAACCTACCATGATCATAAATATGGAAGCGAAGTGGCATTCCCATTACGGCCACCACACCAGGGATATGGTCCGAAGGTAAATTAACAAGCAAACCTTGGAACAGGGGGTCTCATCACGAGCCGGCCTGACCACGTTTTGCACCTACCTTGTGAATGGAATTATGGCTATCTGGTTACCAAGCCAGCATAATGACCTGCATTTTAACAAAGCACTCTTCAGAAGATACACAAAGGATCATGGTTCCGGAGGGTGAAATAAACAACTCTGCCAAGGTTATGAACACCTGTTGGCAGCAGAGCTCTGTTAATGGCATAGAAGTCGTAATATTTACACCAACAGGTATGATATTAAATCTTTCTGTCTCTTATATCCTTTGCATAAATCATATGTCACACCCCGATATATATATTGCATGAATATTTATTACCACCGATCATGGCAACAGAACTGACAATGACTACTGGAGACTTCATACACTTGACAGATGTCCAATCCCCCGGCTCCTCATTATATCACACAGGCTCTTATATAAAACGCGATCTACCTTTTTGCCTCGATTTCGGCATTTCATTGTTTTTCTAAAACATGGCATAATTCCATATGTTGTTCTTTATGATTTGACTTCCGACTGGCTGCTGCTCCTCTCTTTGATGGTTGGGGACAGCCTATCAGATCGCGGGGGGGAGGTAACCTCATTCCTCCATGGATTACGTGGCTGCACACCATTCGGGAAAGATAATGTACGAAGGAATGGCATGGTTTAACGGTATGATGATTCCATTCTACGGAGATTACCGTCCACGATCATTTTTTCAATGCATGCTCTGTGATCGTTTTCAAAATTTGGCAACGATCATCCTCTTTGTGTCGCAAACACCGCAAGCAGTTGTTGTTCCATTTCTGAGTAGAATCATGGGCGGAAAGACGGTCCGAAACGAACCTCACGAGCTGACAGTCTCCACTGTTGCTCGCAAAATCCTGGAAAACGTCAGATGGTTGAATTATTTCAGCTGCCTGCAAGAATCAAACGAAGCAGTGGCATTGGAATTCCTGTAAAATTTGCAGGAAACTTACTCCATAGTAGGAGGAAGGCGGATAGCGGTTACGGAGGATATCATCGCAGAAGTCTCAGGATTACCAGCTGCTGGACCCATATGGACGCTGAAGAAGGAATGATTACAAAAAGCTATGGAAATTTTCCAGGATGAAGGCCAAAGCTTGACAATCAAAGGGAAAGGAGTTATGCCGGCAACATTAGGGGAACCTTGGACCGAGCTAGCGAAGACAGTGCAAAGTTATATCACCTGTGAAGGGAGAAAAGATGTGGTAAGACCTCGTCACCTGAAACTTTTAGCTGTTTTAAAAGGAAAATGCTCTGTAAATCTCCCTGCACTTTTAAATTCGCTACTACATGATGTGGCCCGAAGCCTGAAAAAGGCCCAGCACATAGATGCAGTCGTTAGCCATCATGGACTGATTCGGTTAATAGTGAGCCACAGTCTCACTCAACAGTAGAGCAATTGGGAGGAACTGATTGCAATAGTCGAGGGGGGATTGGCTGCACCACCCCCAAAACTTGAACAGTCCTCCAGCACGCCGGAACGATCAGAGAGATGTAAGGAGTCAGCAGCAGAAAGACATGTTGCTCCAAAATGGAAACAACCCTCCGGTACGCCAGAACGACCAGAGGAACCCAGAGAACCTGCTGGCACACCCTACCAGCCTGAAAAACCAAGGAAGTTAGCCCGGTTGGCCCGGATACGAGGAAGTCTGGAAAGGATTCAGGGAACCATGGCCCAGCTAATTGAAATTGCAGACAAACCTCCAGAACTAGAAGGAGGACCCTCTGAAGGAAATGCTGAGCAAACAGGGGCCGAGACTGACCAGCCGGAAGGAGGAATTGAAAAAGGAGATGAGCACTCTGAGGAAGAAATGACCACCGAACAGAGCAACCAAGAATATGAGCACTCTGAAGAAGAAATGGCCACCGAACAGGGCAATCGAGAAGAAGAAATAGCATAGCCAGGGGGTAGCTCGTTGTAGGACCCGATAGGTGAGGAGGAATTGGTAGTAGTTCTGGCCAATATGGGGGAATATGGCCAGCCCTCCAGCACAGCAGGCATCCCTGATGGTCCCGCAGAGGAAGAATTACCCTAGGAAATGCATGCAGAAAAGGCAGAAGAAGAAAACTTGCCTGGATATGATAATGAAATGGAAGAAAACAATCAGGGATAATCTGTCCCCAAGATGCCAGAAGATATCCCAGATGAAGAAGGAGCGGGCTTAAGGGTCAAACCCTCTGCCGAGGCAAAGGAAACTAAGAAATTAAGAAAGAAACAACAGAGGTTGCTGGGCACTATAGCCAGGCTCCGGCAGCAAATTCGAATTTTGAAAGCCAATTTGAGAATACAAAGGACCGCAAGGAAAAGGAGGGCCACTGCAGCAAGAATCCCGAGGAGAAGAACTCGTTTTGTTGGTCGAAACCCCATCAGTAGACCTACTACAGAGGAACAGTCTGTTGTTCCAAATGATAATGAGGAATAGGGTGTTGTTCCAAATAACATGGGAGAACAAACTGTTGTTCCAAATATCGTAGAGGAACAGACTGCTGTTCCATCTGACCCTGAAGAACGGATGGACATTCCAATGGAACAGTAAGAGGCTCTGATGGCAGGAGGACCACAACAACCCTTTATTCGCGTTAAGAAAGAAACAGAAAGCAAAGAGGTCCAAACAGAAGCACCACCCTCGGGGGTAATTCGGGTCCTAAACTCTAAGCAGCATAATAGAAAGGTCCAAGTTAAACTTCCAGCCTCTATGGCTTTGTGGAAAAGGGATCTAAAAACCAGGACCTTGCACAAAATGATGAAGGAAGCTCAGCAAGAAGCTGAGCAGCTGCGAGAACAAACAGTCCCCAGGAAGAAATACGAAGAGCTACAACAGCAACTTTGGGACATTAGTCAGACAGAGAGCCAGGCCTTTGAAGGATGGAAAAAGGAGCAGGAAAAGGTTGCTAAGACAACTCATCGATTAGATAGTGTTGTTAAGCAGATGGACACTGTGTGTTCCTTGTATAATGACGTTTTGACTTGTAGGGCCCCTGCTAGAAATTATGCTTTATTTTTACTTGAACGATATTTGCGATTGAAAATAAAAGCTGTTAGGGCAGGAGCACCTATCCACATCAATACTGTTAATGATTTTATAGACTGTTGCAAGCACTATGGAGTTAAGGTTCAAAGGTTATTGTGCGAGTTTTACTTGCACAACCTTGTGCTAGACCAGGAAACTGATTTAAATCCTGGCCCTTTTGTTGGCAATATACAATTCCAAGCCTTTATCTCATTTGGGGTTAATCAGCTGAAATGGCTCAGAGCTTATAACACCTTTCAGAGACAAGAGAATAGCATAGATTTATGGGTACGAGCTGAACCTAGAGACCCAGTGATGTTATGGAAAGAGCATAGGAGCCTTATGAGGATCCCAGGTTTCATCAAGATATCAGGACCCATGCACGAAGACTTGATCCGAAATAGTCTGGAATATTTCATGACTATTAAAGACCTTGCCATCGATGCTGCAAAATTTTGATACCGGACCTCTAACCCTAACATCCAGCCTAGGGAACCATTCAAATACAAGAATTTTGAGCTGGATACCAGCCGATTGAGCCTTTATGGGGAACGGATTCTGCGAGCAGGGCCATCCTGGTTAGGGTATCGATTTCGTAGTCTAATTATTTGGCACCCTGCACCTGGATATCAGGCCTTGTATGAGATGCCTGCAGATCAAGTAGATCAGTTCTTTGATAATCTAGTTACTCATCACGGTTGTCGGCCTCCTCACGAGATCCCTTCTCCGGCCTATTCTCTCACCGCCTTGCATGTCAACTATAATGTTTTCATGAGGCCATGAAACAGGGTAAGCAAGGGGGTGTGTGGAGCACTTGGAAGGTATGCTTTTGACAGGAAATCTAGTAGTTTTTCAATAATAATTGTAACCTTTTCTGCATTATGAATTCAAAGAAGACAAAGGAATGTGAAAGAATAGACAAAGGAAGCTCAAGTGCTAATAATTGACGTTTTTCTATGCAGGAAGACGTGGAAGAAAGGAGTTGCCATCCAAAAGCGAGAAGCAGAGGAAAAATAACTGCTGTCCCTCCAGCGGGGAACCGGATGCGAACAAGATCAAGCAAAATCAGAGCTGAATAGTCCAGGAAAAGAATGCAGGATACCGAGTCGGCGAACGCAAGAAAGAAAAGAGAAGGATTAAACGATTAGCGAATCCCTCAGGATCTTCGATCCTACGGGATCACTGCTTTAACTTATCTTTGATTATCTAGATACCTCCGTCATTTCTTTTATATAAAGGAACAACGTCATTGAACAAGAGGACGACGTTTTTGTAATTTTACAGTTTCAAAACAACTTTGATCATTGAGTCTCATTGAGACCTGATTTTGTTATACTCTGTTTGATGTGATTAATATAATAGACTTGGTGTTCATTTCGTCTCTGCGTCTGGAGTAACTTAAGGCGGTGTACCGTTGGCCACTAAGGGCCCGGCTCCGAAGGACACTTACTTTTGTATCATTATACGGTGATTTGCGTGTGGTTTGTGTTAACACTCAGGTTGTCCCTTTGCTCCTTAAGGGATATGGCCGAGGTAACCACAGACCAAGCTTTGGACTGCCGGTCCTAGCCTACCAGCAGTCAGAGAGGGCTCTCTCTTTGGGATTTAGCTTTGTTTAGGAAATTATTTCAGGCTACTTATTATGCACATGGGTTTTTGTTTGAGTTTGGCGGGATAGTTGATCTACTCAGGCAGAGTTCACATGGTTGATCTACTCAGGCAGAGTTGGTATGCGAAGCACAAGAGGTTTAGAACATTGGGCATGGAGTCAAGGATGTGGACTGAAAGATGTGTTTTATTTGGCAAAGAAGGGACTACAGAGTAGGATAGCTACACAAGGAATAATATCAGGTTTGAATGAGGATGAAACAGATGTCAGGGAATGAAAGACAACTAAGTAGTTTTCATTCATGCTAATAGAGGGAACGTGACTGAATATTCTATAGGAGCAATTAAGAAATTCCTACAACAATATTCATATACGGAGGAAACTAGTGCAAATATGAGCCTAAGAGGAATTCATATTTATAGGCTAATTTAGAAGGAAAACATAGAGAAAAAACAGGAATTGAGGACAGAGCACGGCTAAGTGACATCTGAACTATTCTTTCTTCCTGCAAGTTTAGATCATGACACAGATACGATATAGAAAACATAGCAACTGTAGAAAGAGATGAGGAAAACTTATTAGTCCATGAAGAAGCACGAGAATTCTGTAATCTTATTCTTCAGCCATCGAATCCACATTTAGACAGTCCAAACACAAATGTTCCAGCAAGCTCTGTTTATTAAATGTCTTAGAGCGTACACAACAAGTCTCAAAATGAGATTATCGATCAAAAAACCTATCACCCTTTGAACAACGAACAACGTTGTTTAAATAGGCAATATTTACATGCTGGCCCTTGAGCCGTTGTCAAGCTAAAAGAACATCACTGAAAACATATCTAACAAAATAGATCCCAAAGATATCTGTAGCAATAAAGTTTTTAAATGCTATGTTGTGCTGGTAATGAATGCATAAAATATCTAAAACAGGTGTTTTGGGGCAGCTAGCAACTGAAGTTATGCAAGTGAAGGCTGCGTATGAGAGAGCAGCCTCAAAATGGTTGAACGGTGGTCCTGGAGCTATGCACTGGCCTCATGGCCATAACTCTGTAATTACTGCACATGGAATCCTTTGTCATTATTGTTTAGGCGGTTCCATAAAATAATCTTCGCCTTTTAGATTGTGGCGGTGGTTTTCCCTTCAGTAAGTTGAGTTGCCCCTTCACATCCATATTGATATGATCCTCACTCTGCGTGGACGATTGATTCAAGTCCACACTGAAATCTGCGATTTTTGCTGACGTGCTGCTGCTTCTGAGCACATTTTCAAATGGCCTCTCTCAGATTCACTTAAGGGTGCGTTGCATATTTAATTTGCCCCAAACTGATCCAGATCCAACCAGTACACCATTGCCATCCTCATCACTTTGTCGTTCTTCACATATATCACCCAACTCACCTTGCTCTGGCGCCATCATATTGGCCATGAGGGAACAGGAAATTACAGATTTGCCAAATACGTGTGAATACAAATTTAAACATTACTGGAACAAGTGCAATTCGGTCAAATAACCCGCAGCCAAAATAACTGAACTCTTAGTATTCACAAAACCCACCGATGAATCACCATATAAACCATATTTCAGGTTTCAACAGAGTGACCACTTCTTTGTCACAATTCCTCCAAATCAATGGATCCCCTCATGCGTACCTTCTGTCGTCAATATCAATCTCCTATGATTCTGAAATGAATTTAACATTTCTAAAGCCTGATACGAATCAGATAGAAAGAAAAGAGTTTAGTGTTTAGAGTTCCATCATTTGTTCTTGTCAGGCGAATGTTCGAACTCGAAGCCACTGTAGTAATGGTTGGAAACCTCTGTCCAAAATTTCTGATTTTTTCTCTAAGCCAATGTCAGCAGCAACTCGATGTGCACACATTATTCCTGAGAAAGCCACAACTATGACATCTTGACCAGGAAAGCAAGTGTCTCCAACGCAATACAATCCATCCACTCCCGTTGTGTTAAATGGCACCCCAAGCAGTCCTTTAGGATTTTTTGTGGAATTTGGTCCATAAGTCCCATTGTCGCGAGCAAGAAATCACATGTGTGTCTTGGGTGTACCAACCTCTTTAAAAGTTATTGCTCCTTTTAAACCTAGAAAAAGTGTCTTCTCCAGCCTGCTGACAATTTCATCAGCCACAACTTCTTTCTTGATGTTATAGTCTTTTTGTGAGAGACCTTCGTAAAATAATTTGGTTTCATGCTCCTGCAAATACTCCTTAAGGTTCAGGTCTACCTTCCAATCATCGATCCAAGCAGAGGTAAAGATATGAAGAGTATGGTGGCCCTCAAGAGCTAGTGAGGGATCCAAAACAGTTGGAATGCTAAGAAAAATGCTTCCATAAGGTTCTTCCAGTCTTGCCCAGTCATCCTCAAGTACAAAATGATGGCAGTCCGTATCCAAAGGTAAAACTTCTGCTTTTACTCCCATATGAATGGAGAGAAATGAGGGAGCTTTGACATACAGCCTCTGAAAATTTTTCTCCTCTGGGGGAAGCTTCTCTGTTTAAAAGATTTCCAAAAGTATCCCATCTGGTTGCATTGGAAATTATCTTCTTAGCATAAAATTGTCTTCCATCTGAGAGCCTTACACCCACAGCTTTTTCATTTTCAAGAATAATATCTGTGACATTTGCCTTGTACAAAATTGTCCCACCATAATCCACTAAACCCTTAGCCAGATTTTTAGCAATTCCACCAACACCACCAACTGGGTAATTTATCCCTCCAAAATGTCTATCACATAGGACCATGCTTGTATTTATCATCGGTGTCCGCAAGGCACTCACTGTGCTCACAATGAAGCACTCTGTATTAATGAAATACAGTAAATTTGGATCTTTTATATACTTCCGGGCTATGTCTCCTGCATTTTGTGGCAAGTAATAGGCTAGTGTCAAGCACTCTAATGGCTTCTTAAAAAACTGGCCAAAAGGATACAATGGTTCCTCCAATGACTTTAGTTCCAGTGATTTCAAAGAATTAAATACCTTCCAACAGTCATTGTAAAATTGGGATATCCCTTCCTTTTCATGTGGGTAATAACCAGTAAGTTCAACAACGAAATCCTCAAATTTTCTATGAACACGAACAAAAAGACCATCAGGCAAATGGTAATGGACAGTTGTTGGATTAGGTAATAACTCCATTTTGCAGCCAACAGCTTCCAATGCTTTTGTGATTAAATTTATAGATCCCTGCACAACCAAACCACTGGACATTCCAATACCAACCAGTTGAAGAATGAACTCTTGTGCTCCATCTTGTCTGGGTCTCGGTCATCACACTGGTCTGTCTCAAATGTTTGCACACAAGGTTTGTGCCCTCCTTGCATCAGTAGCAAATATGGAACATTGCGGCACGCACAGTATGACATATTTGGCCTGAAAACATATCGATCATGAAAGATGA